>JADRCD010199254.1:25207-39894 GCA_019843815.1 Montemys delectorum | reverse complement strand
GACAACTGCTTCTCATTGTCTAGCCTGGCCTGACTCATGGGGGTGAGGAGGCACTCAGTAGATATCTGAATTATTTAAAGGACTCTGCACATCCTGCAATCTTAGTCTCTCCTCACCTGTACACCAGAAAACTATTTTTTGCCTGCATTGGCTCTGTCATTGAAAGAGAAAGCCTGTAGTCTGTGTCTGGAGAGAAATCCTAAGGTCCCAGGTGACTTCATGCGTCTTACTAGGAAAGGAGCCTGGATAGGTATTGCTCTTAAGGACTCTGAGAGGTTTCTCTCTCCACATATACGTTAACACTCCCCCTGCCTTATGGGATTCTGTAGTGAAAGGTGTGGGGGGAGGACAGCTGCCTGTTTCAGTTGGGTCGACACAGGGCGGGCAGTGCCTGGGAGAGAACAAGGGGTTCTTGGAGAAATGGCAGCAACCACATAGATCTCCTGTTGTTGGCAGAGAGAAATGTCTTCAGATGAGTGGTCAGGAGCTGAGGACGAAGGCCAGCTGTCCCGACTCCTCAGGAAATCGAGAGACTCCCCCTTTGTCCCCGTGGGTAAGTGTGTGCCCTGATGGTTTTAGGAAAACCCCTGTGGAAAAGAACTCAGTGTCCCACCCACCCTACCCCAGTGTGCATCCTCTGGTTCTGTGAAGCGCCCCCTCCCCCCACACCCAGTTGCAGGGACGTCCTAGTTCAGACACTGGTGGATTTTAGCTATCTTTTTATTCAGTTTTACACATTCTATCAGGGGCCCACCTACCTTTTTTACATTTACTTGTTCTGGTGGCAGTGGTCACACGCATTCCACAGCATGCTTGTGGAGGTCAGAGGACAACTCTTGGGAACTGGTTTTCTCCTTCTTCTACTATGTGGGGCACAGTGATCGAACCTAGATCCTCAGGCTTGCCAGCAAGCACCTTTGCCTACTGGGCCACCTCATCATCCCTAAAGTATATCTAAAATTAGTTCCCAGTCACTCAATCAGAATCTGCTTAATGGACTCATGGGCTTCTGACTGAGGACTGGAGCAGCACTTAAGAATCCTGAGAGTCAGCTGGAACTGTCTGTCTGCTCTGTGCATCTCGTGTCTTAGTGTCATAGATTTTCCTTCCATTGCTGTCAGGTCTAATGGACAACTTTTACTTCTTGAGGGCTGGGATGCAGCTCAGTTTGTAGAGTTAGCCAAGCATGTACAGAGCGGTAGGTTCAAGTCTTCATATGGAATAAACCAGTGTGGTGGATCAATGTCTGTAAACTCAGCACCCAGGAAGATCCAAGCCTCAAGGTGATCATCATGAGCTAGTCACATAAGATCCTGCCTCCAAGTGGGAAACAATAGAAGGTAACCCAAGCCTCTTGGTAACGAGCAGATGAGCCGCTGTGTCTGTTACACATCAAGTCAGTGTTCCTGGAGAACCAGTGATTAACGCAGAGAGATGAAAGTGTTCCTGCTAAACTCAATTACTGGAAAAGCAGGAGGGTGCGGTGACTTTCATCTCCAAAGGGACAGAGGGACCGTCTCAGTGAGCACAGGACCTGGACTTGGCCAAGGAAAGACACTCAGGTTTTTGTTAGAAAGCAAAAATAAAATTTGTATGTATTGTTGAAGTTTTGTAATTTAAACAATACTTGCAGGTTATTGTGCCACAAGACAGACTGTCTCATACAGATAAGTTACAAAATACTTTTATTGATGATCTGAACCCACTTCCATTATTACAAACGTGACTTATTGCTTGTCTGGCAGGCACACCTTAAGGCCTCAGGGCTCAATCCAGAGCACTGTTAGATAAATAAAAATAAATCTATGACTCTTCTTATTTATTTTTTCTCTTTGAGACAGGGTCTTTCCATGTAGCCTTGGCTGACCTGGAACTCACTGTGTAGACCAGGCTGGCCTCAGATGCAGAGATTTCTCTTTCTGACAGTTTTGTAGGTGAACAGTGTCTTGTTCAGGCCTTTTAGAGTTCTTAAGTTTTTCCTAAGACAGGGTACAATCATGAACACTTTTGTGTTCTGTACATCCTGTACTTTTGCTTATTTTCTTGGAATATATTCCAAGACTAGAATTACTAGTTCAGGAAGCATGAGCAGTTTAAGATGATTATATATTTTTTAAGTTAAAACTATATATAGAAAATTAAAAACCCAACCAGGCGGTGGTGGCGCACACCTTTAATCCCAGCACTTGGGAGGCAGAGGCAGGTGGATTTCTGAGTTCGAGGCCAGCCTGGTCTACAGAGTGAGTTCCAGGACAGCCAGGACTACACAGAGAAACCCTGTCTCGAAAAACAAAAAAAAAAAAGTTAAAAACCCTTATTTGTGTGTGTACATGTGAGTGTGTATATACCTGTGTGTGACTGTGTGTGCACATGTAACAGCAGGTACAGGAGACAGCCAGAAGGGCTGTCAGAGGCCCTGCAGCTGGAGTCTCAGCCGGTCATCAGCTGCCTAACCTGCTTACAGGAACCAAGCTGCTGAGCCATCTCTCTCTCACACACACACACACACACACACACACACACACACACACACACAAGAGAGAGAGAGAGAGAGAGAGAGAGAGAGAGAGAGAGAGAGAGAGAAATTTGGAGGGAGCATGTGAAGAGGTCGTAAGACGTTTGTTGGATGAGTCAGCTGTTTTCTTCCACCTGGCTGCAGGCTCTCACAGCGAAGGCCATTACTGCCGAGCCATCTCACCGGCCCTGTCATCATTATCTTACTGGCTTGCTTATTACTGTCTGTACATCTTTTACACTAACCATTTTGCTCAGCTGCACTTACTAACACACCTATAAATATACACACAATTGTGTTCATTTGCTCTGGTTCTTTTTCCACCTTGCAGAATAGGCCATGAAGGATAAGATATCATCGATCCCTAGAAACACCAATCCCAATATTGCTTCTCATCCCACATAAAAATTAGCCGAATTCTTTAAACTGTGAACAAACACATAGAACTGCAGTTTAAGGGGGGTGGAATCCATTTATAGGTATTATAAAGAAAATAAACACTTAGGTATAAACTTAATGAATGTATGTTGACAACTACAAAATGCTAATGAAGTAAATCAGATGACCTGAATGGATACACTACTTATAATTATTGATTAGTAATTAGTAATATATATGTATATATGTATACATATATATCCAAACACTATATATATACATATATATGTGTGTGTGTGTGTGTGTGTGTGTGTGTGTGTGTGTGTGTGTGAGAGAGAGAGAGAGAGAGAGAGAGAGAGAGAGAGAGAGAAGGTTAAGGGGAAAGGAGGCATTGATGCTGTTAGATTGCTTCCTGCTGATTCCTTGGGGGCAGTGTTGATCATCATTATCAGGATATCTTCCATTTCTTCCTCTCATCATAGCTTATGCTCACTTGAAAAACCACAGCAACAGGAGCCAGCAGCAGGATCTGCAGCCTCCTTGGGGTGTGCCTGTACCTCTAGGGGTTCTGGCATTTCTACCCTCTGAAAAGTTCCTAGAATTCCAAATATAAGCTCTCTGGGGCTGGGCAAAAATCACCCCCTCCTAGTCCACGAGACAAATCATAGTCACCTGCTGCGAAGACAGCTACAACGTCCTCTTACCCACACCTGGGATTAAAACAAAAACATATTCACACAACACAACTGGGTTATAAACCAAAACTCTCACTGCAGAGGTCAGTGCTCCCCAAATGGATCCACAGGGTTCAGGTAATTCCATTACACTCACAACAAAGGTTTTGTGGACACAATAAGCATGAGAACCTGAATAGGACCCAAAGCGCATGTAAAAAGGCCGAGTTGTTGAGATACTTCCTTGGAATCCAGTCCTGGGGAGGTGGAGCCAGGCAGATCTGCAGGGCCCACCGGCCTTGTTCTTGCCTTTTGAAGTTGTCTCCCTGTCTGCTCAAGCTGGCCTGTAACTCCTTGATCCCCCTGCTTCAACCTCCCGAGCGTTGGAATACAGGCAAGTGCACGGCGTTCTGTTCTGTTTTTTTCTTGTTTGTTTAAGATAAGGTGGAAGGAGGCTTGATGTCCTCTAGCTTCAGTAACCCAGACTCTGTGGCTGCTGATGGAGGGACATGTAAATCAGGAGGACAGTCAGACAGCCCCAAAGGAGAACAACACTGGTTTTTGCTTTTGTTTTTGTTTTTGTTTTTCTGAGACAGGGTTTCTCTGTGTAGCCCTGGCTGTCCTGGAACTCACTCTGTAGACCAGGCTGGCCTACAACACTGTTTTAAAAAAAGATTTTTACTTAAATATTTTTAGGTCTAGTTTTAAATTTTATATGTATGAGCATTTTAGTATGTATGTATGTATGTATGTATGTATATGTATATGTATGTACACCATGTGTGTGCATGGTACCCTTGAAGGTCACAAAAGGGTGTTGGAGCCTCTGGAACTGAGTTACAGGGTTGAGCCATCATGTGGTGCTGGGAACTGAACCCAAGTCCTCTGAAAGAGCAGTGAGTGCTCTTAACCCTGGAGCCATCGCTTCAGTCCCAGTGCTTCTTTAAAAAGTTCTATTTCTAATAACATGTATTGAGTCTGTTCATTGGCAGGTTCATATATGTACAGGTGCATTGTGGTCACTACATTCCTTCCGGTCCTTCCCCATTCATCACCCTCTCTCCCCACAAAGTCCTCTTCCCACATTCACAACTGCTACTGTAGTTTACAAAACATTTTTATATTTTAAATTATTTAGTGTAGGTATGTTGATACCACCGCACATGTGTGAAAGCCAGACACAGCATGCAAGAACTCGTTCTCTGCTTCCATCTGGGCTCTGGCAATGCAACTCAGCTGTGGTGGCAAGCGCCTCTTCTTTACCCCGAGGTTTTGTTCTGTTTTGTTTTGTTTTTTTAATTTTTTAATTTTTTATTTTTAAAGACGTCTTTTTTTAGATTTATTTATTTATTTTAAGTGAGTATATTGTAGCTGTCTTCAGACACCCTACAAGAGGGCATCATTACAGATCGTTGTGAGCCACCATGTGGTTGCTGGGATTTGAACTCAGGACCTCTGGAAGAACAGTCAGTGCTCTTAACCATCTCTCCAGCCCTGGAGGGGTTTTTTTTGGTTTTTTAATTACACTTATTTGTGTGTGTGTGTGTGTGTGTTCATGTGTGTTACATGTGTAGGCACAAGCATGCAACAGCACATGTCAGGAGTCAGGTCTCTCCTTCTACCATGTGTGTCTGAGGGCCTGAACTCAGGTTGGGCACATGCCATTGCCTGCTGAGCCTTCTCTTTAACTCCCTTGTTTTGTTTTGAGTGCCACTGAGTTTAGTCAGGATCATCTGTGTGGCCGTGGGTTTGGAGCTAACCACTCAACTCTGTGGGCTCCGCAGTAGAAGACGCACATGTTCCATAGTCAAGTGCCTCCCCTTCTCCCGTTGCTGCAGTTTCCTGTCCTTGCCAGGCCACTGTCCATTTTAGCTTTCTCCATGCTATGAATACGCTCTTTCGGTTCCTCCTTCTTCCTCCTCTTCTTCCTCTTCTTCCTCTTCTTCCTCTTCTTCCTCTTCTTCCTCTTCCTCCTCCTCCTCCTCCTCCTCCTCCTCCTCCTCCTCCTCCTCCTCCTCCTTCTTCTTCTTCTTCTTCTTCTTCTTCTTCTTCTTCTTCTTCTTCTTCTTCTTCTTCAGTATTTTTGCTTTATTATTTAACTCTCACCCATCTAGAGTAAAGTGTGTGTGTGTGATATACAAATTCAAGGTAGCTCTCCAAACCAATAACTTATACGATTTATAGCAAATAATTATTCCTTTACCTGTTACACAGTTGTTTTCATCTGTTGTGGGTTAAATTCTCCTAGTTTTTAAAATCTCTTAAGACCTAGAGTCTTGCCCATTCTGTCTGTTCTTTGTTTGGGGGTGTGTACACAAGTTGTCACAGCACACAGCAGTCTCACACCCTTTGATACAGAGATAGAGAAAGAAGGGTTTGAGCTCTCGAGTGTCTGGAGACTCATAGCTCTTCCCAGAGCCACACACTTCCTGCTTACAAACTCAAGTGTTTTCAACTCGTACTAAAGTTCACACTGTCACTCTAAGACAGGGACATTTATATATCTTGCGTGGTCTTAAACTTGCAGCAACCCCCCTGCTTCTGCTTCTCAAAGCTGGGATTACAGGTGTCTGCCATGATACTCATCTCTGTTCCCCCTTTTAAAAAGTCTTTATAAAAAATGATTAATTGATTTATTCTATGTATATGAGTACACTGTAGCTGTCTTCAGACATGCCAGAAGAGGGCATCAGATCTCACTACAGATGGTTGTGAGCCACCATGTGGTTGCTAGGAATCAAACTCAGGACCTCTGGAAGAGCAATCAGTCCTCTTAACTGCTGAGCCATCTCTCCGCCCCCCCCCCCCCTTTTTGGTTTTTTTCAAGACAGGGTTTCTCTGTATAGCCCTGGCTGTCCTGGAACTCACTCTGTAGATCAGGCTGGCCTCGAACTCAGAAATCTGCCTGTCTCTGCCTCCCAAGTGCTGGGATTAAAGGCGAGGGCCACCAGCGCCTGGCTCCCCCCCACCCCCTTTTTAAAAACAAGAACAACGTATTTATCCTTCTCTGATTTAGTCCTTATCCAGTGATGAGAGATGAAGCCAAAGCTACGTGTGCTGAACCACTCAATAACATGAGGCCTGGCCACGATGAGAGCCTTGAAACACACACAGTTCAACAACTGGCTCAGGAAAATCACAAAAGACAACTTACCAGGCTTGAGTTTTTCTAGTAAAAGTCCAAACTGAAATGCTGAACCTGAAAATGTCATTGTTTTTAGTTTAGCTTAAGTTAGCCTAGCTTAGGTTTTCGAGACAGGGTTTCCCGTAGCCCA
The DNA here is from genome assembly GCA_019843815.1 of Montemys delectorum. Taxonomy (NCBI): domain Eukaryota; kingdom Metazoa; phylum Chordata; class Mammalia; order Rodentia; family Muridae; genus Montemys; species Montemys delectorum. Next base: position 33,052 of record JADRCD010199254.1, on the reverse strand, counting down.
GGGTGTCCAAGCAGCCTACACAAGCCTTGAACCCCTGGGCCCACCTCCCACACCGGGAACAGAGGCCTGGGCTACCTCAGCTAGTTTAAGGAGTCCAATTAAAAGCTGCTTTCTCTGTGCAGACAGCCCAGCAGGAAACAGTGATGAACATGCAAGGCCGGCGCCCTGAGTTCAATCCCTGGAACCCACGTAAATAATACTACAATCTGAGGAGCCACACGTGGCTGCGTCTGCCCACTTGCTCAAATCCTTTTCTGCTTCCTGTCTGTCTTTCAGATCAGTCCAATCCTGAACGATCAATGCTAAGAAAACACTTTGGCTCAGGGAGTTTACATAGTTAACAGTGTGTACCTGTTGAATCAGGGAGGGCAGCCGCAGCTGCAACAGATCCTAGTATAGCAATCAATGCTGTAATGCCTGGGTGAGGTCAGCTATAAATCTTTTAGGACAGAAAAGAAAATTAGTGGCTTGCTTTAGTACATACATAATAGGAACTTCACACCAAGTCTGTGAGAAATGGACACATAGCATAATGTAAGGTGGCTAACATACAATGAGGGAAAAACGTCAGGACACGTGGTCGAATTTATACAATTAATCAAATAACAATCTATAGGAAATGTTATATACAGACCCATATTACCCATACTAGCAATTCTTTTTTTTTTTCTTTGTTTTTTTGAGAGGGGTTTTCTGTGTAGCCCTGGCTGTCCTGGAACTCACTCTGTAGACCAGGCTGGCCTCAAACTCAGAAATCCACCTGCCTCTGCCTCCCAAGTGCTGGGACTAAAGGCGTGCGCCACCACTGCCCAGCAGGTCTTTTTATCTTATTAAAGGTTTGGAGTAGATTTTATTTTCAAATGCTTTGTTTGTTTGTTTGTTTGTTTTGAAATTATATATATATATAATACATATATATATATACACACACACACACATATATACACTGTAGCTGTCTTCTGACACACTAGATGAGGGCATCAGATTCCGTTACAGATGGTTGTGAGCCACCATGGGGTGCTGGGAATTGAACTCAGGACCTTTGGAAGAGCAATCAGTGCTCTTTACCACTGAGCTATCTCTCCAGCCTGTATCACATCTTTGAAAGTCTCCCTGGGTTGGGCAGAGGCATAAATAAGATGAGAATAAGTATCCACACGTACGTGAACAGTGGCTAATTTTCTAAACAACAAGACATGTGAAATACCTCTCTGCATAAATCTCAAGGATGCAGGCCCATGGGGGAACATGGATGGGGTGGGGCACATTGCGCAGTCCCACAGGGTATTCAGGGCAGCTCTCCAGAGTGTAGCAGTGATCTGAGGATGTAATGCACGGCTCTGCTGAGCTACCTCCATAGGAAAAGTAACAGATTTTGTCAAGGAATCAGACTCCTCCTAACCTTCATGCACAGGACCAGGACACACAGAACGTGTCTCATGAAGAAAGGCAATTTCTAGGTTGAGGTGTGACTTGTAACTCTAGAAGTGGGGCTAGAAAACAGTGGGATACAGAGTCAATGGAGAGATGATCTCTGGCCTTGTGACTCTCTCACTGTTCTGGGGGTCAGAAGCTGATGGTCTCTTTAACTTTCTCTTGCTATTCTGTGGTTATACGCTGCTGGTTTCTGGTGATTAATTCCTGCTGATAGCAGCAGGGGATTAAGAAAAGAGGGTAGTTGCTTGGGCCATTTTCTCTTGACTTGCAGGGCCTTTCACTAATCAGGTGAGAGGCTCAGGGTCTGTTAAATCTTTGTGAGAGAAAGGGAAAGAGTCAGGCACAGAGAGAAGAAAAAAAAAAAAAAACCCCTGCTTACCTCAGGTAAGACCCTTACAACAGGATAACAGATCACATCATTTTCTAAATACTTTCATTCCGTAAGTTCATAGTAAGTTTAAGGCAATAGTCCATGTCATAGGTCCGTAAGACTTAAGAGGTTACATCAGAATTGTTTACATGTCTTTCCATTACACAACTAAACATTTCTTTTTCTAGCTTCATAAGTTCATTATAAGTTTAAAGCAATAATTCTTATGTCATAAGTTAGCACAATTTTGTTAAGAGACAAACCGCCTGACTTGTGTCTCATTATTTTGAAGTTTTGTATAGATAGACTAGCCCATCATTATTTTCTGTCCTTGCCCCTACAATAAATTGCCCATTCCCAGTTTCTGGCTTTCAGTTACTAGCCTAGAAGGAATGTTTTCCTTAATCCTAAATTTGTTCCAAGCCTGCTTTCTTTTTCTAGTGCAATTAGCTCGTGACCCATGAAGGTTTACAGAGCTCTATCTGCAGCTCCTATTCTATAGAGGGCTTGAAATTACTTGTACAATTTAGGAATTATGAAACCATCAATTCCTCTACATGACATCACTACATGAAAGTCCATCTTCATATTGATTCTGCAGGAGATCACCCAATAGAGTGGACTGATGCCCAGAATCATCAGGCTCTGTAGTAGTGACAGGGAAGGCCTCTCAGCAGAGAGAAGCAAACCAGGGATGAAGTCTGTGAGGACCCTGCATCTCAGAGCACACCCATCACAGCCATACAAAATGGTGGGCCATCTCCAGAAAGTCACCGGTTTGGCATGGCCTTTCCTAGATGGCTTCTGACATCTCAAAATGCAGATGTTCCAACATCTAAAACACCCACAACCCTCATTTCTGACCCAAGCATGTTGGATGTGGGTTACTGAATCTACATCTTGTCTGTCTTCTGGATAATTATCCTTTACATAGTCTTTCATTGGCTAAGGAGAATTCTTGCCTCTTTTTTTGTTTGTTTGTTTGTTCTTGTTTGTTGTTTGAGACAGGGTTTCTCTGTATAGCTCCAGCTGTCCTGGAACTCACTCTGTACACCAGGCTGGGATTAAAGGTGTGTGCCACCACTGCCCAGTGAATTCTTGCCTCTTGTTAATCTAATTCACGTCTGTTTTAAAAATAGCCCATAAGCAGCCGGGCTGTGGTGGCGCATGCCTTTAATCCCAGCACTTGGGAGGCAGAGGCAGGTGGATTTCTGAGTTCGAGGCCAGCCTGGTCTACAGAGTGAGTTCCAGGACAGCCAGGGCTATACAGAGAAACCCTGTCTCGGAAAAAAACAAAAAAACAAAACAAAATAGCCCATAAACTTTGTTGTAGATTTTTAACAAATGGGTTTCTTTTGTTAAATATATAACTTATCTTTATTTTATGTTCACTGGTGTTTTACCTGCCTGCCTGCCTGCCTGTGTGAGGGCATCAGATCCCCTGGAACTGGAGTTACAGATAGGTGTGGGCTGCCATGTGGGTGTTGGGAATTGAACCTGGGTCCTCTGGAAGAGCAGCTAGTGGACTTAACCACTGAGCCATCTCTCCAGCTCCCAAATCCATCTTTAAATCCACAGGCATGGCAGGCTTTGTGGCTGTACTGTCCTATGGTCTTTACAAGCTGAATTCCAGAAGAGAGCAGAAGATGTCCCTTCATCTCATCCACGTGCGGGTCGCCGCCCAAGGATTCGTAGTGGGAGCTGTGACTCTGGGTAAGCTGCCTGCCTCTTCTTAGGGCTGGCTGTCCTCCACAGGTGTGTGTGTGCGTGTGTGTGTGTGTGTGCTCAAGAGTGTGCGTTTTGTTTTACTTATTCTGTAAATTCTTGGTAGATAAATATTAGATCAAAACGACATGAGATAAACAGACTCCCCTCAGGGGCTTGGGAGACAGGGCACTGGCTGCTCTTGCAGAGGATTCAGCCCCTACTCATTTGGAAGCTCACACCCATCTGTAGCTTTAATTCTGAGGGCTCTGGCGCCCTCTTCTGGCTTCTTTGGGTGTCAGGCATACTTGCAGTGCTCGTTCACACAGTCAGGCGCTCATGTACAGAAAATAAAAACAAATAAAATAAAACAGATAAATAAAAATAAATAAAGAGAGCAGGCTGATATAGATGAGGCTTCTAGATTTCTTAGTATTTTCACCTGATAAAACTCGACAGAACTGCTAGACCTTAGGGGGGGGGGGTGGCTATCTTCTAGGGCAGCAGTTCCAACCCTCCCAAGGCTGCGACCCTTTGATACAGTTCCTTGTGTTGGGTGACCCTAACCATAACATTTTTTGTTGCTACTTTGTAACTGTAGCTTTGCTACTATTATGAGTTGTAAATATTTGATATGCAGAAACATGATATGTGAGCCCTGTGAAAGGGTCATCATTCAGAGAGGGGTGGAAATCCACAGGTTGAGCACCCCTGCTCTAGAGGAAGGTGCTGGCATGGCTTGGCTCTACACAGCTTCACTAACAGCAGCAGCTGCGCCCCAACCTGTCTCATGCGCAGACTTAGTCACTCAGGATTTACTTGGGAGGAAACTTCTTGGAGGCCAGAGATCTAAACGGCCTTTTTACTTTCACCCTAGGTGTGAAGCTTTGCCCAGTGGCCAAGATTAGTCTTGATTAGAAAGATTAGTTAGAAAGAAAAGATTAGCGGCTTAGGTAGGGTTTCTATTGCTACAATGAAACACCATGACCAAAAGGTAAGCTGGGGAGGAAAGGGTTTACTGGGCTTACATTTCCACATTGTATCCCATCATTGAAAAGAGTCAGTGCAGGACCTTAATCAGGGCAGGAACCTGGAGGCAGGAGCTGATACAGAAGCCATGGAGGGGTGTGCACTGATTTGCTTCTCATGGCTTGCCCAGGGATAATGCCACCCACAGTGGGCTGGACCCTTCCCCATCAATCACTAATTAAGAAAATGCCCCACAGGTTTGCCTACCTGATCTTCTGGAGGCATCTCTCCATTGAAGTTTCTCCTTCTCAGGTGACTTCAGCTTGTGCCAAGTCGACAAAACTGTCTAGCACAGACCATGTAGGTTTTGGTTGGCTCACTGCATCGCCCTGGCTGGCCTGGAGTTTATGATGACCTTCCTAACGTTGTCTCTCAAGTGCTGGGATTACAGTTACATCACTAGGCCTGGCCTGCAATTCTGAGGTTTGTTTGCTTGAGACAGAAAATCTCTAGGCAGTCTAGACTGGCCTCAGAAATCACTACTTAGTCCAGGCCAGACTCAAAATAACAATCCTCTTTGGTTCTGAGACTACAGGCAAGTGCCTGGTAATACAGGACAAGCAGGGACAATGCAGAACTTTTAAGCAGGAGCTAGAATACACAGGACACACTAGATTCCTACAGTGGCTCTGGTTGGCTGTTTTCCTACGGACCTTTATCAAACTTACATACTGCACAGAGGCACCAAACCCTGTAAAACCTTCCTGCTTCCTGCTTCCTGCTTCCTGCTTCCTGGTACAGGGATTATGTGTGCGACAGGGATTATGTGTGCGCTCCATGTCTTGCTCAATAGATTATGCTTAAGTGACCGGATCAATGTGAACTTTCTAACTTGACAATAGGAACTGCCAGTTCAACTCCACCAATGTTTCTGCAGGCCATCCATCTCATCCAAGCAACTGTAACTAATTTTCCAAATCAGCCTGCTAGAACTCCAAGGGGATCCTAATCTCACTGCTGCACAAGTGTACTAAGATGGCTTCTGGGTACAGTAACTTTACACAGTACAGCCCAGACAGGCACGTTAAACACATTTATTGAGCCAGGCAGTGGTGCATGCCTTTTAATCCCAGCACCTGGGAGGCAGAGGCAGGTGGATCTCTGAGTTCAAAGCCAGCCTAGTCTACAGAGTGAGTTCCAGGACAGCCAGGGCTTCAAAGGGAAAGCCTGTCTCAAAAACCAAAACCAACCAAATAAACAAAGAAAACCAAACTAGACCAAAGCTTCATTGACTTGATGTCATTATCCAGAGCACGGTCAGTCATAGCCCAGTTCTTCCGGACTTTCCCCATGAGTGACTGGCTAACCCTTGCCTTTGCAGCAGCAAGGCCCCATTCCCACACACAGTCTGTGCTTCACAGTTCACTCCGACAGGGGCCCTTCTCTGGCTCTCCTCTTATGCTAAACTTTGTTTCCTGCAGCAGCAGCAGCACGGGGGAGGGGGGACTGCCATGGCTGAGGTGTTTCTCCAGCTGAGAGAGCAGCTGATCACTGGTGTCTGGAGTTTGATGAATTACTGGTCTCCACATCATAGGGCCGGTTCCCACTTTAGATTCCTGTCTTTGTGGGTCCCAAATCTGAAGTTAAAATTGTTGAAGTTCCCGAAGTTACTTTACTTGCATTAGCTCACATCCCAAGACCTCCTCCCAACATTTACATTACACATACCCCCATATGTGTGTGTGTGTGTGTATACACATGCATATAAACACATGTATGTACATATACATCTTTATATAAACAAACATATTGTAATCATCTCTCTAGCTTCCCCCCCCCCCCCCGAAAGAAACCTGTAGCTATTTACCAGGAAACCAGAGAGAAGATAATCACATTTGTGGGAAGTTTTGAAATACCGATGATAAGCCGACAGATTCCTGCTCTGGCACAAGCACAGTAAAGTGCCGCTCACATTCCGAGCTGGCAGAGGGTCTGCTTCACACACAGCCTGCCCCAAGCATGGCATTCTCCAATTCTGGAATATACTTGGCATCCTTTGGAGTCTTTTAAAATGTATTATTATTGTGTGTGATGTGTGCATGGGTGTGTGCACACGTGGCGTGTGTGGAGGTCAGAGGACAGCCCTGTGGAGTGGTTTTCTGTCCACCATTCACAGTTTCTGAGGATCACACCCAGGTTGTCCAGCTTATGAACTGGATGTCCTCTCCCACTGTCTTAGTCAGGGTTTTTATTCCTGCACAAACATCATGACCAAGAAGCAAGTTGGGGAGGAAAGGGTTTATTCAGCTTACACTTCCACATTGCTGTTCATCACTAAAGGAAGTCAGGACTGGAACTCAAGCAGGTCAGGAAGCAGGAGCTGATGCAGAGGCCATGGAGGGATGTTCCTTACTGGCTTGCTTCCCCTGGCTTGCTCAGCCTGCTTTCTTACAGAACCTGGGACTACCAGCCCGGGGCTGGCACCACACACAATGGGTCCTCCCACCTTGATCTCTAATTGAGAAAATGCCCACAGCTGGATCTCATGAAGGCATTTCCTCAATTGAAGCCCCTCTCTCTGTGATAACTCCAGCCTGTGTCAAGTTGACATACAAAACCAGCCAGTACACCCACTAGCTGCTCTCCAGCACCTGTCAGAATTTCCACACTGGTCCCCTGGCCTGAAGGAAGGGCCACGGTGATAGAAGGCCAAGTGGATGCCATTCTAACTGTCTGTTTCTACCAAAATGGTAAACCATGAGTTACAGTTCTAGGGAGACTGTGGAAATGAAGTCCCCGGGCTTTAGGGGAGCACAGTGATGTTTCCCAGTACATGTCTCCATGCAGCTTTTTTGGTAGAAGACAGAGCATCCTGGAGCATGCAGCTGGACTTCTGCAGAGCTGAAGCCACAGCCTCTGGCCATCAAATGACTAGGAAAAGCAAGCAGGAATCCAATACAATTGCCAAGCAGGCAAGATTGCTCAGTGGTTTGGGTTCGAGTCCTGAGACTGCTCTCAGACCGAGTCACTTGTCGTGTGATACACACATGAATGCACAATAAACAAATGGATGATTCCCAAATTCTCATCTATCACTCATACAGAAGATGGATAGCCAAGGCTAAGGCTGGGGGAGAGATAAAACAGCCAGCAAATAAGGTGTACCCCAATGCCAGTCACCTGACTGACAACTGCTCTTTACCTCAGCTCATTTTCAAGCTTCCATGCACGCGTGTACTGTATGTCGAGGTCATGCTTCCTAGGCCTCCCTAGGCCCACTTTCCTTCCTGCTTAGTCCCCTTTCTCCCTCTAGATAATTTCCAACTGTGTGTGTGTCTGTGTGTGTGTGTGTGTGTGTGTGTGTG
>JADRCD010199254.1:10139-25107 GCA_019843815.1 Montemys delectorum | reverse complement strand
CTGTGTGTGTCTGTGTGTGTGTGTGTGTGTGTGTATGTGTGTGTGCGTGCGTGTGTGTGCCTGTGTGTGCATGTGTGCGTGTGTGCGTGTGTGTGCCTGTGTGTGTCTGTGTGTGTGTGTGTGTGTGTGTATGTGTGTGTGTGTGTGTGTGTGTGTGTGTGTGTGTGGTTTTATATAACATCTAAGAACCAGGAATGAGAGGAGACTATTGTCTTTCTGAGATCTCCATAACCTGTGTAATATGACCATCTTTGACTGCAGACAACAGAACTTCATTCTTTTGGCTGAGAAAACACCAACCCCCACACCCCACTGTGTAAATATACCACGTTTTCCTTTTCCATCCCCATTCATCTGTTGTCATTAACGGTCTAATCTTACTAAGAGCTTGCTCAGACTCCATCTGCTCTGCGGGGATACAATCCCAGGCTGATCCCAGCACCTGGAGCTGATGTCTCAGGTTCCCTGAGTTTAAGGGTGTGGTCCCCCACAGAGCTGCTCCCAGCCTCCGACGGCAGCAGGATTCTCATTGGCATTAGCCTCAGTCCAGTGTGACCCATGAGGGTCATCAGTAACAGTGCTGCTATTTCTCCTGCAGTTATAAGCTTTTGACAAGCTCTTTGCCATTCCTGGGCAAGGACCAAATCAATCCTGCTGATACAATAACACTCAGATCTAGTCTCTATGATAGACAGGTGCTGTTATCTTATTGTTGAGGGTTAGAGGGAACCAGAGTTGTCACTCTAGACTCAAACTGTTAACCTCACAGTATACAGAAATCCCCATTCAAATGTCTCCATGACCAGGAATAAAGCCCAGAATGTAGGAAGCCCTGGGTTTCAACCCTAACATGGCATAAAACCCAGGCATCATGACACACACCTGTGATGCTAGCACTCCCTACGTGGACAGGCCCATCAGATGTTCATGGTTATTTTCAGCTGCAAGTAAGTTCAAGGCTGGCCTGGACTACGTGAGACCCTAATAAGCCCTTTGAATTATAGACCTCATACCCAGTGTATAAGGAGACATGGGAAGAAAATACTGTTTCTTGAAAATGAAAACACCAGCCAGATGTGGTAGCTCCCACCTGCAGCTCCAGCTGTCAGAGAATGATGAAGGATGCTGGGAGTCCAGGAGTTAGAGACCACACGGGGCAAGAGAGCCAGAGGCCATCTGAAAAGCAAATAGGTTAAAAAAAGAATAATGCTCTACTAATATGTGGGCTGCTTCTATTATATTTATAGTTTAAAAATAAATACATGTGCCTCTAATACTAGCTTGAGGTTAGTTGGAGTCTGGGTTACTTATCAAAATCTTGTCTCGAAGACACAGTTATATTCAACATAATTGTTTATGCACAATTCAAACATTTGAAGAGGCAGGGGAGTGGCTTGGAGAGGCAGGGGAGTGGCTTGGAGAGGCAGGGGATGAGTTGGAGAGGCAGGATATGGGTCAAAAAGGCAGAGGGATGGCTTGATGTTAAAGTGCTCACTATGCAAATGTGAGAACTGAGATCAGATTCCCAGAACTCACATAAAGCTGGGTGCAGTGTGCCTGTGGTGAGATGGGAGCTGGGAGCTGGGAGCTGGAGCGAGATCCCAGGAACTGGTCAGTGGGCTAGCATGGTGTATATAGGATCTAACAACAGAGAGACCCTGTCTCAAAGGAGAAGGGGAGAACCAACACCTGAGCCTGTTCTACCTTCTCACAGGTGTGGGACAGCATGCTCACACTCACACATAAACACACAAACAAAAAGTAAACAAAAAGTGGGGGTGAGGTGGCCACTGTTAGTGCATAGAGTTGTAACAGTTCAGATAGGGGCAGCACACTATGAGATCCAGTTAGAGATCTAACTGGATCACCAGAGAAGCAACAAGTGTCAGCGAGCTGAGGAAACAGATCATACATCCCTCACTCATGGGTGAATCAGCTCTGAGATGAGGCACATGACGCTAGCAGTTCTTTTTTTTCTTTTCTTTTTTGATTTTTGTTTTGTTTTGTTTTTTTCCCCAAGTCAGGGTTTCTCTATATAGCTCTGGCTGTCCTGGAACTCACTGTGTAGACCAGGCTGGCCTCGAACTCAGAAATCCGCCTGCCTCTGCCTCTGCCTCCCGTGTGGTGTGCCACCACGGCCCGGCCCTGGCCAGCCACTGGTTCTAATCTGCAGAGCAGGGTTCCATCAGCCATGCATATTCCTTGGGATGCTGAGCACAGGCAGGTGCAGACTGGCTACTGAGGTGCCTGTGTCTGACCAAACTTGCCTAGCTTTGCCCAAGATTTGTTCTGTTGTTAAGACAGGATTTCATGCACCTCGGGCTGGACTCCACCCACAGGGCCGCCAAGCGCTAAGCTGACCTTCTGACCCCCTCCCTCTGCTTATTGACTGTTACAACTGTTGGTATTGGTTATCTACTTCAGCCAACTTGAGTTTAGCCGGCCATGGTGGCACACACCTGTAATTCCAGCACTCGGGAAGCAGAGGCAAATCTCTGTAGTTCAAAGCCAGACTGGTCTACGTGGTGAGTTCTAGGACATCCAGGGCTACACAGAGAAACACTTGACTCAAAAAACATACAAAACAAAAACTTAAATTTGGGGATAGTGTTATGACAGCTTAAGTTCAAAGTATTATTGTCTTTTAAATTAATTTTTTTTTTACAGAATTTGCACTTTTATGAGTTTGGGTTTGTGTGTGCACATGTACATGTACCTGTGTCAATGCTGATCTAAAATACTTGAGTGTTATTTGACTCTGCAGCTGCTGCGTGAGCCAAGCCAAAGCTCAGCAAGAAGTTTTTTTTTGTCCCTTTCTTTTGCAATAGTGTGCTAATTCTGGAAAATCGAGTGGGAAACCGTCAGCACGTGCTCCTCACAGACACTACTGATATGCGGTGACTTTCTTTTCCAGGTGTTCTCTACTCTATGTATAAGGATTACATCAAACCTCGGTTCTTCAATGTACCTAAAAAATAAAGCCAGAAGCTGGAAGCAAGGAAGAGCAGTTCCTTCTCAGTGCTGAGCATCAGAAAAAGGAATTCTCATTGTGTTCTGAATCATGCTACAAAGTGTAACTCGCACAGAAGCCTCATAGAATCTGTTAAGGTTAAGAAGTTGCTTTCTAAATCCACACCATTAGCTGAAAATTACCTTGCTGCTGTCTTTTTCTGACTTAATCCCCCTGGAGCTCAGGACCTTGTGCGCACAGGCAGCAGCGGTGCCTGCACCAACAGGCTCTGACAGATTTCTAACCAGGCTCTTAGCAAAAATGTGGTCACTCTTCATTCAGCAAGCGGTGCAGACCAAGTGTGTTTTCTTAGAAAAGGGATCTGAAGGAGGCAAGATGGCTCAGGAGTTGAAGGTGCTTGCTGCCAAGCCTGACCTCAGCTTGAACCCTGGGACCCAAATAGTGGGAGAATGAGCTCCTGATTTATCCTCTGATCCCCACAAGTGTGTGCACCCACACAAACAAGCAAATGCTGTAGAAAGGGGGTGGGACTGGCTCTTGCAGAGGGCCGGGGTTCCTAACACCCACGGCAGCTCACAACCACCTATACAGAGTATGCATACAGCGCACATGCATACATGCGGGCAAAATACTCATATACATCAAAATAAATAAATCATAAAGAGAAGGAAATGACTTTTTTTTTTTTTTTTTTTTTTTTTTTGTTTTTTAGACAGGGTTTCTCTGTGTAGCCCTGTCCTGGAACTCACTCTGTAGACCAGGCTGGCCTCGGACTCAGAAATCCACCTGCTTCTGCCTCCCAAGTGCTGGGATCAAAGGCGTGCGCCACCACTGCTTGGCGGAAATGGCTTTTTTAAAAATTAGGGCATGATGCCAGCCTAAAACCCTGGGAGCTGGAAGCAGGAGGGTCACAAGTTCCAGGCTAGCCTGGGGTATACAGTGAAACCCTTTGTGGGAGTGGGGCAGGATTTTACTATGCAGCAGTGTTTGCAATCCTTCTGTTTCACCCTTTCTGCATGGAAGACACCTCGCACAAAGCCTACTTTGTAATGTTTCCGTCCTGAGTGAAGAAAGAGAATGTATTTATTGCTGAAACAGCACTGCCAACTATGAATCTATTAATGGCGGCAACCCATGCAAACTTACAAACTCAGATGATGTCCACTTGTAACAAGGAAAGATGCAGGATGCCTGTGCGTTCCCCTGAGCTGGATAGAACGGGAGATCCACTGCTAAGTAGGGGCCCTCTATACAGCTACTCCTTAACACTTGAAACTGTCAAATATTTCACTGGCCTAATGCTATGTCTGAGACATGATATCTTCATTGGCTACCATATCACAGGCCTGCATGTTCTTCATAGCAAGGTGGCACACAACTATGTAGCAGGAACTCAGTACTAATTATTTAGCTGCCTGGCTGCTGACTCTGGTGTACACTGTGGGAGCATCCTTTCTTAATTAAACGATACAGTGTTTAATCCCAGAGAACAGTGAACACTCGTAGTTTTTATCTATTCATTGACTATGCTGATACTTGCTATAAGATGTCCTCAAAATGTTCTTGTGAGGTCTGGTCCCAGTCTGCCAGATTGAGTGTGGGGAGTCTCTGAAGAGGTAGAGTCTAGGGAGAGACGGTCAGGTCAAGGGGATGTTTTGGTCATTCTTATGGAACTATGCTCTCATGAGGGCAAGCTGTTATCACGGAGAGCCCCTCTAGGGAGCCAGGGTAGGATAGTCATGGGTTTTAGGTCAGCTGTTGGGGAGGTGGGGGGAAAGACTATGAGTGAATGAAAGAATGAACGAACAAACGATCTCCTGGCTTTTGGTCCCCTGGTACGTTCTCTTCCTCTTGCTAGTGCCCCCTTGGTACCATCCACCGTGGGACAAGAGTCCCTCAGTAGAAGTGCTAGCTAGCTCCATGTCTTTGAACTAGACTGTAAGCTAAATAAACGTCTTTTCTGATAAAGCACCCTGCCCTCAGGTATTTTATTGTAAGACACAGATCGATGCTGCTCTCTAATGCCACTGTATATGGAGCCCAGACTTGTTACCATATAGTAGAAAATGATGATTGTTACTGGCTCATTTTATTTTGTGTCTAGGGTGTTTTGCCTCTGTGTGGGTGAGTGTGCGTGCACACATGCACGTGGCTCAAGAAGCTACAAGAGGGCACTGGATTCCCTGGGACTGGAATTACTGCTTCAAATTGCCATGAGGGTGCTGTGAGTGGCCAGCGCTCTTACCTACTGAATGATCTCTTTAGTTCCTTGTGCTTTGAGACAAGATCTTAGCAAGTGGCCCAAACTGGCCTTGGACTCCAGGGTTCAGCCTACAATTATCTGAGTAACAAAGATCACCAGGCCCAAGCTAGATGTTTTATGTGTTCAGTCTGTTAAAGTTATGCCTTTAACTACTTGTGTGAATATGTATGGGTGTGCAGGAGCCACGGCATGATTGCAGAGATCAAACATTCTGTGAGTCCATTTTCTCCACCATGTGGGTGTCTGGGATGGAACTCGGGTCATCAGGCCTGGTGGCAGGTGCCTTTAATGACCTCCTCAGCTATCTTGCTAGCATCATTAATTTTTTTTTTTTGTTTTTAGTTATTTTTTTATGTGTATGTTTGTGTACCACACACGTCTGGTGCCTGTAGAGTTCAGAAGAGGGTGTCGGATCCCCTGAGGACCCCAGGATTTTGAACTGGATACAAAGCCAAGGATGAACCTTCCCCCTCTTTTTATTTATTTTTTCAGTGTTAGGTTGAATTAAGGGTTTCATGAATGCTAGTCAAAGTTTGTACATGGTCTTAATGGCATAAAGCTCACTCGTCAGACATCAGTCTTCCAATAGATCTCGTGTGGATTCTATTTTTTGCTGACAGAGAGCAGTGTGGCCTCGGAGTGATACCTGTGAACGTGTGGCAACTTATCCCTGTCCTACTAGCACACAGCGAAAGCACAGAGAGGAGCTACAGAAATCCTCAGGAGTTCCTGACCTCTGTTGCCCTCTCCCACATAATTTCCCCCAGGGAAAAAAGTATTGAGAGACAGAACTGGAGGGTCAGGTGGGTGTACAAAAAAATGGGTTCATCTAGGATTGCAATCAGTGTTCACAAAACAGAAACACAGAGACTTTAATAACCAAAGCGAAAGCTCAGCTGCTGCTGCTTCTGTCTTTGTTAAGATCAGAAGTATGACCCAGGTTGTAAGGTTGTTCTCATATGTCTTTAGTGGCCTATGGCCAAGCAGAATTGAGCACGCTTTTAATCCCAGTACTTGGGGCTGAAGCAGGAGGATCTCTATGAGTTTGAGGCTAGCCTGGTCTACATAACAAGTTCTAAGCCAGACAGGGCTACATAGTAAGATTGTCTTTTTAAAAAAAAAAAAAAAAAAAAAAAGGGCCCTGAGGGGGAAGTGAAGAAGCTGTAAAGGGTCAATTTAAAAAACTCTGGGCAGTGGTGGCACACACCTTTAAATCCAGCACTCAAGGCAGAGAGCCAGGTGGGTCTCTCACTCTAAGGCCAGCCAGGTCTACAGAGTTCTAAGACACCCAGGGCTACATAGAGAAACCCTGTCATGGAAAACAAAAAAATGTAATGTCTGATCTCTCTGCTTCTACATTTAATGTTGAAAGATGAATGTGACATTTAAAGTCACGTAGAGTCCTTGGGGTTTGTAGAACCCCATAGACTGTGTGCCCCCGAGCACATATGGCAATGACAATGGGCAGCTATGATCAGTTCTAGCTTGCTGTACTCTCTACTGTACTGATGTGGGTCAAGTGCTGTAACTGATTCCTCAAGAAGACAGTTATAGTGTGAGTGTGTGTGTGCCCACGTGAGCATGTGTTTGTGTACATGTGTGTTCGTGTACAAGTGTGTGCATGCCTGTGCCCATATGTCCGTGTTTGTGTGTGCGAGTACACACACGAGTGTGTACATGCATGTGCATGAGTGTTAATTCTTGTGTGTGTGTGTGTGTGTGTGTGTGTGTGTGTGTGCGCGCGCGCGCGGGGTGGGCCCAGGCCCTAGGCTTTGCCTAAGGCAAGTAAGAGCTCTACAAGTGAGCAGTTCCCCTAGACAAAAGCTTTTACTTGTTAAGTATGAACTTTATTATGAAAAGGAGACTTTCTGGTTAGCAACTGCGATTAAAGCAAAACCAAAAAGCTCTGCAACCTGCACCCACACGTTGTGTGGAGTGTCAGCACTTAAAGTGGAACTGATGGTCCGCGCTCCCATCTACTGAGAGCCTCAGACCTCGTTACACACACCTTAAAATGCTTAAATTCCTCAGGACACTCAGCAGTAGGAATACGGGTGGCCCTTAGAAACATGGTTAGGACGGTGTGTGGAGTGTCAGTGCACAGAGCGGGAAGAAGAGCAGGTGGACAGACGCCAACGGGACAACAGCCACAGACATGCTCCATGTGGAAACGAAGGGGGAAAGAAACGGCAGTTGGTAAGTACCTGCTGTCCAGGAAGACCTGAGTTTGGGTCCCCAGCACTGTGTAAAATCTGGCGTAGCAGCAGATCGGTGACCCCAGTGTTGGGGCTCAAGGCCAGGAGGGTCCTTGAACATACTGGCTGGCTAGTTCCATGTTCAGAGAGAGACTGTGGAGACACCTGATGTCAACCTGTGGCCTCCACAAGCAGAAGCAGACACACACACGCACACTCACGCGCGCACACGCACGCACACGAGCGCACACACATGTGTACGTGCACACACACGTGCTCGTGCACACACGCGAGCATACAGACACACACGCACACACGTGCACGTGCACACACACATGTGCGTGCACACACGCGAGCACAGACACACACGCGAGCACAGACACACGTGCGCATGCACACACTCACAAGCACACACACACACCATGGTAAAGCAGCACTTTAACAGAGTTATTTTAGGAAGTTCATCTGCAGAAAGGCTTCTTCCCTTTCTCACTTGCGAACCATACGGAACAAAGACCTAATTTACAAAGAACGACATTTGTAAAAATCTATCAAGTTTTATAACCTTAAAATCTTACCCAAACTGGCACATTTGGGTTCACATAAATATATATCTATACATTTTAAACCCCAGAAGTGCAGACACAAGCCTAAGGGAGTGCACGGCTGCCACAGGCCCACGGCCTCTGAAGGGTCTCTGACCCATACACAGCTGTTAGCTTTACCCCTGACTCTGAGGAAATCTTCACCATTGTTCATTTTAACAAGCTCACCTCTGAACTAAGGGATTTCTTAACAGACACTTGGCACAAAAGGGCTTAGAGAGTGTTCCTAAAGTCTCCTGGGGTGCTAGTCATCTAGACACCAGTGAGTCAGCGTCCACGGTGTTCAGAAGGTAGAGTTCAGGCTGAGCGGTGAGTCCCAGGCGGTACTGAGAATAAAAACACACAAGAGAGTTAGTGTAACTTTCAAGGAATTACATGGTGAACTAACGTATTATTTTGGTCTCTTTTCTCAGTACGTCTTAATTTTATTTCAGAACAGAAAACGGCTTATGTGTATGTGAGGTTTTTATGTGTTTAAGATCATGGACACTTTTTAGGTTCTTACTTATGTGTATCAGTGTTTTGCTTTTGTGCATGTAGCGTACACTTGTCTGCTGCCCACAGGGGTCAGAAGGAGACATTGGATCCCCGGAACTAGAGCTATAGATGGTGTGTGGAAGCCAGCCACGCAGCAGCTAAGCAACCCTGAGGCAGAGAGGGCACTCTAGAGAAAGGCTGCAGCCCACAGTGTTAGAGAAAGCGTGCTTAGAACACATGGCAGGGGGCGAAAACCTTCAGTGCATGTGCTTTGTGGCTGCCTGAGACGGAGCTGAAAAGAGTTAAGGACGGATGTTAAATACATTCTGAGTCTCTCATGAGAGTGAGGCAGGGCTGGGACTTTAGGATAATATGACCAAACACACAGAACACTCTTGTGTCCTAGCACTGTGTACTGGAAATCAGATTTCAAATGATCTAAACCCTGAGTCCGGTAATTCTGGTCCTATTATCCTTTGACACTTGAGAAAAGCCCCATCCTGAGTAGTTAAGGGAACAAAAAGTGTGCAGAGAAGCAGTGAGCTGCGGGTCCCAGTGTTTGCAGGCTAAATCAGGAACCACAACTGTCTTCATGCCCTATACCTACAGGGTTCTTAAAGCAGGACTCGTGAAGTTCAGGCTGGCCTCAAAGGTATTATGTAGCTGAGGATGAGCTTGACTCGTGCCAGCCCCCACCGCCTGGGTGCTGGGACTATAGAGCTTCATAACCATGCCCCACCTTCCGCAGTCTTGGATATTTCCAGACCCCTTTCCTGTGAATCTAATGTGGATGGTTTGCAGGGATCTGTGAAAAACGAGCTGTTTTTTGTTTGTTTGTTGTTTTTTTAAGTTAGGGCCTCACTACAATCCTGGAATCCTGGCTAGCCTAGAACTTGTTATGTAAATCAAGCTGGCCTTGAGCTCAGAGATTTGCCCACCTCTGCTTCCAAGTGCTGAGACTAAAGGTGAGCCCTGTTGCACTTAACTGTCTAGCAATACACTCTGGAACAATGACTGGCTTCCATTCAGTCAGGGTATTAGCGGCACCCTCGTCCTTGGCAGTCCGTGTGTTAGTTAATGTGGAGTGCGGACTATAGATCTCCATACTGTAGCAGAAAAGACACTGGAGTGTGTGTTTGTGTGTGGTTCGGGGCCCAGCTTTGGGCTAGCCAACGTGCCCTTTGGGTTTTATATTCAGAACTGAGGGCTAGGCAAGTGCTCTACCATTGAGCTAAACCCCAACCCTTTGTTTAGGGTCTCATTCTGGAGTTCTGGCTGGCCTGGAACGTGCAGTGATCCCCCTGCCTCACAAGTGCTAGGATTACAGTCATGCACAACCACACAAATTCAGTGTACACTTTCTGAACCTTGTCTTGTGTGCAAAATGGAAATGAGTTCCATCTGGAGATGCCAAGCACACTGAGATTATAACTCACCAAGTCGTCAGGAAGTTTATCTTGAGCACATTACACATGGTCCTGTGTCATCACACAGGAATGCTGTGTGGCTGTGTGAAGACACACAGACCACATGATGCCCTGGATCAAAACATTCCCAGCCAGTGTGCTAGGGAGGCACTGACATTTCACTTACAGGTGTGACATGCAGACCTGAGGAAGTAATCTCTTGGATAATTCATGGAACCCATCCCAAGTGAGCAGAGATCACGGACGTCCTCAGTCCATGGTATTTAGAGCATTACCACTTAGGTAACACGGAGAATTTCGTGGCCTAGTTCTGAGACACTGAGAGATGTGGCTAGGTACAAGTTAACACACTCTTGTGGTACACTGAGGTGATAAACAAGTGTATCTATTACTGTTCTTAGCTAGAGAGAGCCCTCGCTGTTGTTTAAGCCTAACTCGAGCATCCGGAGTTACTGCCAAGTGCTAAGACAGGTCTCCCTGTGTAGCCCACTCTGACCTTTGAACTGCCTGTGTAGCGCTGGCTGCCCCCCCCTCCCCCGTCTGCCATCTTCCTGCCATGCCTCTCAAATGTGTGTCACTGCACCTGATTAACATGTTTTGATGCCTTGGTGCTCCTGAGAAACTTCGGGAGTCTCACTACAGCTTAAAGGGTGTGCTGTATCATATTACACAAGATAGTCTGGAGTCGCAATACGGCTTGAAGGGCACACTGTATATTACATAAGGTGGTTTCTGGCTTAAACTACTCAGGTTCTACTGACAGCACCCACTGGCAATGTGACTCATGTAAATGTACAGGCTGTTGTTCAGTCACCTCTCGACAGAGAGGGCGAATGCCTTGTCAAAAGAACTTTAAGCCGGGTGGTGACGGAGCGTGTCTTTAACCCTGAGAGGGAGTGGCAGGAGGATCTTTGAATTTGGGGCAAGCCTGGTCTACAGAGTGAGCTCCAGGATAACCAGGACTACACAGAGAAACCTTACCTTGAAAAACCGGGGGGGGGGGGGGGGGGGGGGGGGGGCGCGGAGAGCAGGGAGAGAGCTGCATCCCTAAAATGGGAGTTATGTAAGTGGCTGTGAACCACCTGATAAAGGTGTTGGAAGCTGAGCTTGGGACCTCTGGAAGAGCAGTAAGTGCTCTTAACTACTGAGCTGTCTCTGCAGCCCACTATTTCCAGGACTTCCGACAGCTTTGCCACTTGTACACACAGGTGAGGTAAGATGAAAGGCTAACGTAAGGTTCTTGGAGTTGCTCTGCATTTGATCAGTTCTGAGCTTAAACCAAAGCATTTCACGTCCTTTACAAATGGCACTGGGGCTAGTATCGGCATTTATACTGGGTCAGCCAAAATGTGTATCTGGTTTTAAACTAAGTGACTTCAGTTTCTCTCTTTACACTTTTATTACTGTCAACAAATACATACTGTAAAATCCTTCCTGGACAGTGAGACAAGACTACAGAAAGGCAAGAACTCCGCCTAGAGTAGAGGGAAGTAGGACAAATTTCATCTTGCAAAATAGTAGTTATGGTCTTAACCACAACAAAAGTATTTAACTTTTAGGTAAATTAATTAAGTGGGTAAATTAAATAAATTTTCATTTAGATTGAAAAACATGTGATTTGTTGTGTACATGTGTAGGGTAGGCATGCCAATGCCAAGGAACACCCTCGGAGGGCAGGGACAATGATTAAAAGCTGCGTCTCTTCTCCCACTGCGTGGGCTCCAAGCGCCCAAGCCAGGTGTGAGGGTGGCGGTGGTACATTTGAGGCTGTCTCTGCCCCTCTTGGTGTCTACAGCTGATCCAGACCTTCCAGGGCACTGAATCCATTTCCTTCTCTGTCCCTTGGGGCTTAAAGTATGTCACTCCCGATGGCAACTGGCACGTCTGTACTAGTTGTTAAGACCTCATCATAAAGTGTTTTCAGTGTTAAAAATCAAACAGGAAGCTGGGCAGTGGTGGCGCAAGCCTTTAATCCCAGCACTTTGGAGGCAGAGGCAGGCAGATTTCTGAGTTCAAGGCCAGCCTGGTCTACAGAGTGAATTCCAGAGGAAAAAACAAACAAACAAGCAAAAAACCAAAAAACAAAACCAAACAGGAAAGAAGGAAGTTTTGGTTTAATCACAGCAGGTTCACAAGCTGTCAAAGGTTCACTAAAGCCTCCTTGTAGCCACTTGGTGACCCTTGGCAGGATCTCACAAGACAAGCTGCCACTCCTCCCCGGCCTGTCAGCTCCCAGTGCCCTGAGGGTACAACTATTTCAGGTCACATAGGAACAAGGACCAATTCAGAGAACGTACAAAGATGGCTCACAAATATAATGCCAGAACCACAGAGGTGTGGGGGGCTTGAAATGTTCACAGGTTACTGTACAGAGTACTGTTGAAAGTAATGTTTTTCAGTGACAATCAAATGAATAGGGAACATTTTTAATCTTTTGACACTGTAAAATATTGTCGTAGAATCAGAAGAGACTGTATCACACAATGAAACCTTCTAACATTGCAAACAAATACAACACAGCAGAATCCTGGGGCAGGGAGGGAGATCTGCAGCGGAGCCTTGCCTAGTACACACAAGGAAAACCTCTGGGCACGATCCCTAGCAGCTTTGGGCTGGACTGTAGTATAGTGAATTTGAATACACCCTACTTGCCCCACCCCAGCCAGCCCTGTACAAATGCAGGCGTCACTAGAGCATCTATGCAAGGAATTCTGCAGCCCTCAATCTGGTCCTCGATCACCCGCAGAGAGACAGTTTCAAAAGCTCAGCTTCCAGCCTGGTGGGTTTCGGGAACAATGGTGGCAGAAGCAGGTGTGAGGAGGACCCTGTAGTGCAGGGGTTCTCAACCTTCCTGATGCTGTGACCTTTTAAGTCAGCTCTGAATGCTGCAGTGGCACCCAATCATGAATTTTTTGCTGCTATTTCATAACGAATCTTGCTAATGAAAATGTTTTTGGATATAGGGGTTGCAGATGGGTGGCAACCCACAGGTTGAGAATGCTGCTGTGAGGGACCCATTACCTGACTTTGTTGGATTGGCTGTGGGGCTAAGGTCAATCAGGGTGAGTGAAACACAGCGATTTATCCTTTATGCTTCATAAAGAATCTATGCAGGCTGAGCTTTGGCCTGTGTGTAAAATGCTAGCAGTAACAAACGTTTAGCGGCACAGACAACAGAAGTCATGTGTCACCAGATCGCCACAGGGACAGTGTCAGAGAGTCCTGTTGCCACCCAGACAATGATTCCACACTCTTGCATTGCTCCTCTCCAGCAGACAGGCTTGGCTGTGACAGAGTCACGTCTCCCCGTGACACGTCGGGAGTAGTGAACTGAGAGCAGCAGCTCCGTGCTGAAGACTCCAGAGCTGTGCAGTCTAGTTTCAGTAGACTCTCTCCCAGGGAAGGGCTGTGAGGACTCAGCCTAGTGCCACCCGGCACGGAGAGGACTTCACACCAGTGACACCTACTGACTTTGTAAGGTTTGGGTCCAGAGCTCCCGAGACTGCCTTCTGAGTTATCTTGGGCGTGAAACAGCCATGTGTCAGAGACACGATTTGGTGAAGGTACTTTTGGGTGTAGTGTAGTCAGCTCTGTGCCTCGTTCTGAGTTCAGAGCCTCATGAGAGTCAGTTCACGAGTGCTACAGTGTTCTGCGGTCAGCACGCTCTCAGAGGAGGAAGGCAAAGACTCTAGGACTGTGTGTACTCAAGGTTAAACACTATCGGGAACGCTTGGCATTAACAGGAAAGTTACTAACCTCAGGGCTAAACCTGCAGGTGAGCCATCATCCGTCCAACCCATCACTCATGCCCTTTTTTTCTTCCCACTGAGAAATTCCAAAGTAGAAATAAAAAAATCCTGAACTTAGCAGGGCAGTGGTGGCACCTGCCTTTAATTCTAACACTCAGGAGGCAGAGGCAGAGGCAGAGGATCTCTGTGAGTTTGAAGCCAGCCTGGTCTACAGAGTGAGTTCAGGACAGCCAGGAAGAAACTCTTGAAAAACAAACAAACAAAAATCCTGAACTAAAGGTAGCTGTCTCTAATTCTGTACTTCAAATGGATGGTGGCAGGTGGCAGATGGCGGACGGTGACAGTCTGGTTGGGTTTCTTTTGACTGCTGCCCTCCTTGGGCAGCTATGAGGAATTTAGTGTTTAAAACAGCCCAAGGGTTACCTTTCAAGGTGCTGCCTAATGTTCCAGGGTAAGACCCTCCCCCTAGTCATCTTGTACGCACTCATGGAAGCCAGGAGCGGTAGACGTGCCTGCAATCCCAGCACTCGGGAGGCTGAGCCAGAAGGACTGCTGCAAGCTTGAGGGCAGCCTAGACTACATAGTGAGTTTTAGCAACCCAGTATTTAATAGCAAGATGCTATTTCACAAAAACAAAAGGAAACAAAGACCTTCACACACACACACACACACACACACACACACACACACACACACACGCACGAAACAGTGTTTCCCAACTAACAGTTGAGTCCTAACGCAGTCTGTGCAATAGCACATACGTGTGGCTATGTTCACACAGTAAACCATAGAAACACACTGGCTCTGATGGCTCCCTGCAAAGACAGACAGACAGACTGACCCAGTGTTTACTTAGTGTTGCCACCGCTAGTGTCTTCGCTCAGCAGGACTTTAGAGATGCTTACCGAGCGTCCACAGTCCAGGAAAGACAGGCCCAATGCAATCAAACACTGCCAACCCTGGAATATAAAACACGGTTGTCACTCTCCCACCAGCAAGGCTTGTCCAGGGCTATGCAGAGGCATATCTGCTTCCTGCCTGCCCCAAACGCCCAGCTGTGTCTATTTCCTTCCTCCAAGGGCTATCTGTCCTAGTCATGCTCCGAGACCCTCTCAAAGCATCTTGTGGATTCAGAGAATGGCTGTGGACTAGCAGCGTACAGCTATATGTCCTGCCCACATGTATGTCTACACACCAGAGGAGGGCATCAGATCCCATTGCAGATGGTTGTGAGCCACCATGTGGTTGCTGGGATTTGAACTCAGGACCTCTGGAAGAGCA
>JADRCD010199252.1:9234-21694 GCA_019843815.1 Montemys delectorum | reverse complement strand
AATGGAAGACATGGCTGTCAGAGGTATCAAGGTGAATCTCACCAGGATCATACTGAGCTATTCCTGCCAAACACATGGCTTGATTTTGGCCATGAACAAAGTGCAGACAGACACTAACCTCAGGAAATGTCACAAGATAACAGGTGAGCTCTTTTAAAAAGTTCTAAAGCCATGAGAAATACACAAAGATGGACACTCTTCTGAAACTCTGGGGACTGGGATATTAGAAAAATTAAATGCAATTTATTCCTTTGGAAATCAAAGAAAGCACATGAGAGACATGATTAGAAAAAAATGAAGCCTGTAGATCAGTTCTAGTATTGTAAAATGTAAATTTCCCAATTTCAATATAAGACAATGAAGATTAATGTAGGATTGGAGCATGGGGAAAGTGGGGAAAGGTGTATTGGAATGTTTTAGAGTATTTTTTAGGTCTAAGATTATTTCAAATAAGCAGTTTAAACTAAATTCCTAAAGAGACTATGTTTCAGTACATTTTCAATGGACATTTAACACATATTAGAACTAAAGGGAATCAAGATTGCAAAATTGCTGACTTTTCCCTTATATGGCAGGGAACCTGAGCAGTTTGTTCTTCTAATTAAAGAGAGAAACAGACAGACTCTTTCAAGAAATCCAAGGTTGATATTCTGCACAGAGAAGGAACTTCAAAGCCGACCACCTTCATCTTACAGTCACACCAAGGAGGCCTCTTTGCCTGTCATAACCAGCATTCTGCTCCCAGAATCAAAGGCAGGCTCTACTGTGATCAGATGGGTCAGGCTGCTAATGGAGGGGAGGTCAGGGATTAGATATGTCCCCTAGCATTTCACTGATCACAAGAGAGCAAGGTGATGGAGCCTTGGAAGCATCCACACAGCTCTGTTGAAGAAAGTAACTAAAACATCCACCATACTGGGATGCAGGATTACTTTAAATACATGGACAAACTTCAATGAACTACCATCACCTAAAAAAAAAATACCTCTAAGAATAGGCCTGTAAAAATGCCAATTAGTGAGCTCTTTTCCTCTCCTGAACCTGTAATTAAGAAACCTGGAAAGGTGAAGCTTACTGACCTCCATAGAAGACACAAATGCCCAGGAATTCTGAAAACCTGTGTTACTGCTTTAGCAGATGCCTATGACAGCTCTGAAGGCTGCTTTCTCTGACTTCCTGTTGCGGAAGCAGACACCAAAGCCCATCGTGAATGCGGCTGCTTGCCTCTCTCCTGACAGTTGATGTTGTTCAGCTTTCTGATGTCAAAGCATTATTGGGAGACAGGGTCTTTCCGAAAGATTGTTCTCCTGAGTCTCTGTTTACTAGAAGAGTTTCCCTGATGTACTTGGGATTCCAAGGTGAGAGGTGACACTCTAAAGGAAATTCTCAATTCTATGTATCAGCAGGTTTTAGAGGCAAAAGCAGTAAAGGGAGAAAAGGTTCCAGTCTGTGATTAATTTTGGATCATGGACAAACACAGCAATCCAAATATAACTGTACTCATGGGGTGAGATAGAAAATGAAGGTACCAGGCTCCACATGCTTCCACCTCAAGCTACAAGAGTTACTTTATACTCTACAATGAGTTAGCCCCTGGACACTTTATAAACAAGCGGAGTTGAAGATATAAGATTGAAGAACAGTTTTCATTTGTTTTCTTCTTCTATAAAATAATATCCAAGACTGTAACAGCTGGGTGGGATAGCTACCACAGTAGTGGGGAAGGGGTTAGTGGGCAGTGAATAGACCCAATTCTCCCTAGACAAGAATAGGAAACAAAGAACAAGACAATGATGAGCTAAGCCACAATCATAATATGCTTCTAGATAGGACAATGGGTAGCGAGAGTCTCTATTTGGGAGAAGTATTTGTTCATTTGGTTATGTTAATCTGAGATTCGAGAGAGAAAAACTAGTCCCACAATTCTGAGCCAAATTTGAAGCAAGCTTTAAGTAAATACTGGTCAGCAAAAGGGTCTCTGGCCAGGTCCACCTCTAGGTTCCCAAAATATGACCACAAAACATTTACCTGAGCTTAAAAGGGCAAAGCCCACAGTACATTACACTTCCCATCATGTCCAATCAGGGGCAATATACATCTGGACATACTTCCTGCCTGCATGTGATCAAGCACATGTGTAGTTGGTTCCAACAAATTTGTTTAGGGAAACAAAAACTAATGCCTTGATATTTCCCAAGAACTATGACCCCCCAGCATTCCAGGAAGTTACCTTGTGGGGGCTTACAGGTTAACTTTGGCTCTTACAGTTAGGATGAGTTCCTTTGTGTGTAGATTCCTGGCCTAAATTATCACCTTTGTTCTACAAAGACTGAGTGATTTACAACGAACAGCAGGTTTATTTAGTTAAAAATTCTGGAGGTTAGGAAGTCACAAAGAATAATCTGCCGTGAGGATCGCCTACCACATTTTAACAGGGCAGAAAAAGCATATGAGCACAGAGAACAGGAGATGAAACTCACTTTTCTACCATGCCCATGCTCACAAGTAGCTACTACCCATGGTACAGTGTTAATCTGTTCACGAGAGAGGAGCCCCTCAGGACCTAATCACAACATGTAACTCCCATTTTCCAAAATCCTGAGGTTCCCAATGCTTTTACAGAGCATTACTGAAGTTAACAAGAAGGACCCTAGAATGTGCACACCGCTCTACCCCTCAGCCTTCTCTACTGAAATAAGGATTTCCAGACCTTTCCCAACACTTCATGGACAAGGTGAGGACTGTATACAGAAGCAAACAAACCAGTGGACGTGTTTTTAAATCTCTCTTGCTTCTCCTGATATGAAGGCCTCTGGGGAATGTTTCACAGGGCTGAGACCTGCCAGAAGTTTCTCATGATAAGAGAAGTGAAATAAAATCTACACACGCACTCTCCATCTAAAATTTATGAAACAATATTCCACTTCTGTGGAGTAAAGCCAAGCACAGCTGAAGAAATCGATATGAGAAAAACCAACAACTGAGGGATAAGAGAAAACTAAAACCCCGTAAGACCCCAATATCAGTGTTGTAAATATTCTTATACTCAAGCTTGTAAGACAAAAATGTTGGCTCATATTATTCTAAAATGGCTGTGGTGTTTTCAGATGAAAGAATTCACATCTGACCACTCATCCTGATCTATGTTTTAACAAGTGTAGATTTGAACAGACACTTCCATGGTCTCTCCTTTTTACTGTCCGAAACAACAAAGTGTTTTTATATTTGTAGTGCATGCTTCCGTTATCAGCTGTAAGAAACACTTATATCTCTCCCTCAGGAAATCTTTATTAAAGCTTATCTCACAACACATACACAGCTAGCAGGAAAAAGCAGGAAAAACCTATTGCATATAATAGACTGATGTGTGAAAACTCACATGGCAGTGTTTGAAAAGAGAATGAAACATAATGGGAAATTAGCTCTTCATGACAGTCCTATCTCCACATGCTGTAAACTGAGTTCATGTTGTGTGTGAGATATCTATTCACTCCAGATAGGAAATTGGTGGCAGATATCACCAAAGTCCAACTTGGTGAAGCAATGAGTTTTATGAAGGTTACTTATGTAAGAGATTACTCCTGGGAGCAGAAAGGACTCAAAGAAAGCTGAATTACCAAACCTCCACTCAGACATGTGGGACAGCTCATGACAACATTGTTTCTTCCAGGCATCTGAGTTGACCAGAACCACATCTTAGATACAACTAATCTAAGAGTCTACTAGGAAGTTCAATTCATCTGAAAGTGCCTCTTGGAAGTCCTTGTGGTTTATATAATCTTGAGAAAGGAGGGAACTAGTGAATCTGGTCGGTTTCAAGGACTTTCTGAAGCTTGCGAATTGTTTACTTCCTGAGAGTTACAAGTTTCACTGCAGGACGGAAGTGTATCCCCTCCCTTGAACACATTGTTTCTTAAGGAGCTTCTTTCCAGGATGGAAGGCTTCAACTTGGAAGAAGTTTCCTCATGATAGATCACAGAGTGTGTGAAGAATCACATCTTTCATTTGAACAACAAAAAGATGACAAGAACCATCATGGGGACTAAACCCACTCACTTGAGCCTCTTTTGTTTACCCGGGTTTGGAAATTATGAAGAGATCATTTCTTTCCTGAGTTTTCTAGCACACTGCCACACATTTTATCTCAATGTGAGCAATAATTACAAACATCATTTTGTAAATGACAAAGTTAAAACTCAAAGGCCAAGGCAGCCACAATGACACAGCCAGAGCCTAGAGACAGGCGGATGCCTTCAGCAGTTGTTGCAGTCAAGTTCTTTCTCCCAGTGAGAGTTGGCTACAGGTCAGCATCTTTGTCAGCAAAAAGCAGTCATCATCTGTTTAAGATTCTCTGTGTTTATTGCCAGTGCCTTCTATCACCTCTCTTCTCTCCTCAAAATGCATGTTTTCACAAAGAGCCACTATTAATCATATTTAAATGTCCTTTCCAACTGAATGCGAGATGTCCTTTGCACCCTAAGTTCTCATCTCAATGACATAATGACTCCATTTGTAGTAGGAGTGATTTTAAAACCTTACTTTTATCCACAAGAACCAATAAGCTAAAAGCCCCCAGATACTCAGGGGCACACAAGCTTTAAGAAATCCATCTACAGATGACGAATTCAGATGCGATATGCAATCTGAGTGAACAAAGTCTATATATCCAATCTCTCAGGAAGCTGGTGACATTCCAGAAAGCTGCATGGAGATGGCTCCAAAGATGTGTCACTTCTTTCTTCATGGAATCCAGCCCACACCTGGATACTGCTTTTATAAACCCAGATCCTGGATGCCTTTTTTGCACCTGCCAACACACAGAGGCCCTCAGCTCACAGGATCTGCTGCCAGGGAAGAATCTGTAGCGTTGAAAGCTCTCCAAGGGTTTTTGGTGACTAGCATCAGGAAAAGATTGTCCCTACATCAGCAATAGCCACTAAGTATTGAATACCTGAAACATTTCTCATTCAAACCACCACAAAATGGAAAAGACCTGAGTATGTGCAGACATACTCAGTCATGTGTTTTTGTTTTTTGGGTTTTGTTTTGTTTTGTTTTGTTTTTTCTTGTTTTCTCAAGACAGGGTTTCTCTGTGTAGCACTGGCTGTACTGGAACTCATTCTGTAGACCAGGCTGGCCTCGAACTCAGAAATCTGCCTGCCTCTGCCTCCCAAGTGCTGTTATTAAAGGTGTGTGCCACCACCACCCGGCTTTTAATTTTTTTTTTAAGGTTTACTAAGTAGCCAGAAGGTGACATGCTCTGTCCCCAGTGCCAGCCGTGAGGGGAAGAGGTTTGGGAGGAATATGTATAGACCAGAGAAAGCTAAAGGCTTGGCAGGTTGCCCACTGCTATCCCTGGTCTAGCTGCCTCAGAACTAAAGGAAGCCCAGAACCAACAAGTCACTCTTTTCCCGATTAGAGGAGGCCAGCTGGCCCTTGGATACTCAGGAAGAGGTGATGGCAATAGTACATGGAAACTTGGGGATGATAGAAACATCCTACATTTGTGTTGTCCAACATGGCAGCCATTAGCTACATGGGGCTATAGTGAGCATTTGAAATGTGGATAACACAACTGAAGAATGTTTTCATTAATTTAAATTTAAATAGCCACCATGGAAATAAACAGACCCACCAAATATGAACAAGCAAAGCCTGTTTGTTCAGAGATTGCTGTAGCAGGGAACTGACTGCTATTGTCTGTATTTTGGCAGAGACTTGTAGGCAGGCATTATAGAGTGAAAATATTTAGAGTAGAAAAATGAAAGGCTCAGGTGTCTCCTGGTGAGGCTGCTGGCATGGAGTGGCTGCAATTGGACCAACTAGAAATGGGGTATCTTACAGGTTAGTTGGAAGGCATATTTGACTTTTTCTGATTGGTCCAAAGTTGGGAACAGGAAGAAAAATTAGAGGAAGCTGTCAGTTATGAGTCAAGTCATGGCTGCTTGAAGCTGTTTATAACAGGAGTTGCTGCTGGCTGCCCAGGTTGTTGGTTGTGATGTAGCTAAGTGACTTCTCACCACTCTGACTTATTAGGTGGAAAACTGGCATCCAGTCTGGTTACTGGAAGTAATGGGTTGTTTTTCTGGGCTGATTGATGGAATTTTGTGGAGCACAGGTTCTAATTTATATATGATTTATGCAATTCCTTTCTGTGCACTCACTTTGTGAACAGATGCTCCTGGGAGCAACATGGAGCAAGAAAGTCGTGCAGTAATAAGAGATCTAGTTTGGAGAACCATGGGGTAGGAATCAGGAAAATGTCAATGACAGAGACAAGACTGAGATGAGAGATAAGGGCAGAACGTGTAAATCTGGGCACTGAACTATGAACTCTGTATTTGTTTGGGGGTATATAAGAAGCAGGGAACAATTAAGGGCAGGAAACTATCTGATCACATCTTTGCTTTATAATGATTCAGTCAATTGTACTACATAAAACGGAACCCAGAAAGAAGCCACTAGAAAAAGAAAGTTCAGGTAGGAAGAAAGTTCAGAGGAAATGGGTGCTGTACTGTATATAAGGAAGTGTGGATGGGAAGACAGGGACAAGCGTAAAATAATATAGATGTACAATAGAGTTCTGGGAAGAAAACTGGATATAAGAGATGTCCTCACAAGTACTTGTAAGCCTAAGCTCGGTGAGGGCTCCGGCTCTTTAGAGGGCTGGGGAGTAAGGAATGAGCATCGTAAGAACAAGGGAGGAGGGAAGATGAAGAACTGGAGTTTTAAATTAAAAAGCAGCATCAAAAGAAAGGGCTGGAGACATGGTCCAGCAGTTAGGTGTACTTGTTGCTTTTCCAGAGGGCCTGAGTTCTATTCCTAGCACCCACATAGTGGCTCACAAATACCAGGAACTTCAGTTCTGCAGGATTCAATGCTCTTTCCTGGACCCCTGGGTGCTTACACACATGCAGGAAAATTCACACATACATGAAACAAATGTAAATAAAGACTCAACAAATTAGAAACAAATGTAAATAAAGACTCAACAGATTAGAACAGATGAGAAATAGGAGATAAACCGAAAGAAACAACAACAAAAAAGTATGTTTTCAAATGAAAGGACCCAGAAGAAATTCATAGGAGGCAAAGCCAATAATAATTTACATTTTCCACTTAGTAATAATCATATTTTACCTAAAATCAATAAATTGTACTTGACAGATAGTTTTCGGAGAGTCACAGTTTAATTAAAACATTATTATTTATATAAGCCGTGACATCTGGTGTCTGTCTGTCTGTCTGCCATCATTGCCTTCTTCCGTTTTTTAAAGGTTTTCCTGATTTTGCTCTCTAATCAGCTTAGGTTTTATTAGCTAACTAAGCTAAACAAATCAAAACAAGAGTCCCCAGTAACATAGCCATCATTAATTAGTGCTGGTTTTCTAAGAGCAGGATGTATGCACTTGCCCAAAGGTTGAAACATGCTCTGCTTTGAAACATAGAACCTTCATGTCCTCCCAGGATTCCCAGTCAGCTGGCGTCTCTTTAGGGTTAAGAGGGGTAAGAAAATTTTCTGTTCTCATTTCATTATTCTCTCTTCGTGTTAGCTTTTTTTTCTATTTTTCTTTCATTTTTTAAATATTCTTTAATCCTTGTTTACAGTCCAGTCTTCATCCCTCTTCAAGCCTGCCCCCTCCGTCTGTAAGCCCCCCAACTGTTCCCCAACCAAGAGGATGTTCCCACCCCAAACCCCACCTCATCAGACCTCCCCACTCCCTGAGGCCTAAAGTCTCTCCAGGGTTAGTTGCACCTTCTCTCACTGAGGCCAGACCAGGTAGTCCTCTGCTGTATATGTGTACTGGGGGCCTCATATCAGGTGGTGCATGCTGCCTGGCTGGTGGCTCAGTGTCTGAGAGATCTCTGAGTTCCAGGTCAGTTAAGACTGCTGGTCTTCCCATGGGGTCGCCCTCCTCCTCTTCGGCTTCTTCCAGCTTTTCCCCAATTCAACCACAGGAGTCCCCAGCTTCTGTCCATTGTTTGGGTGCTGATATCTGGTCTGAGTCTTTCAGCTCCTTGTTGGGCCTCTTGGAGAACAGCCATGCTAGGCTCCTGTCTGCAAGCACACCCCAGCATCAGTACCAGTGTCAGGCCCCAGGGCCTCCCCTTGAGCTGGATTCCAGTTTGGGCCTGTCACTGGTCCTCTTTTCTCTCATGCTCTTCTCCATTTTTGTCCTTGTAGTTCCTTCAGAAAAGAACAATTCTGGGTCAGAGCTTTTGACTGTGGGATGGCAACCCCATCCATCCACTTGGTGTCCTGTCCCTCCACTGGAGGTGGACTCTACAAGTTCCCCTTTCCCACTGTAGAGCATTTCATCCAAGGTCTCTCCCTTTGAGTCCTAAGAGTCTCTCACCTCCCAAGTCCCCCGTACATTCTAGAGAGTCCCCCCCACACACACCTCCTACCTCCTGAGATTGCCTGTTTCCATTCTTTCTGCTGGCCCTCTGGGCTTCAGTCCTATTTCCAATACCTGATCATGTTTCCCCCTTCCCCTCCCTGTCCCCTCTCCCACCCAGGTTCCTCTCTCCCTCTGCTCCTCACCTCACTCCCTGCGATTGCTTTCTTAGAGGACTAACCCCCTGGTTAGCCGATAACTCAACTCAAGATTCACTCCAAAAGAACTGAGAGTGGCTACCAACCAACTGCCATCATACACATACATAAAAAGAGGGGGAAAGGCAATTAAACCGGTTACAGATATGGAATATTTAAGTGATGTCCTTCATCTTTGTGCTCCTTTCTCCCTGCATTCTAAACTTCACAGAGAGCAAAGCAGCCACACACAAGATTTACTTCAAAATCATTACCTGGCTTTACAGCAGTGACACCAGGGTAATGATATACAGTGATTTGAAGGCCAATCCAGCTTCAGAGCCAGCTCAAGTCTGGTTCTTAGTCTAAAGGAATGGCATTAATTCCGATTCCCAGGGGGCCAGAGGAGTGTGTCTGTGTGACAAGTGACTCAGAAGCCAGTATTGTACCTGAGAATTTTCAGAATTCCAAATAAGCCTCTGAAAATGGCTGCAGTTGACAATGCAATGATTTAGGCTCATCCTCGGTGGTTAATTTTCTCACTAGGATTTGGGCTGGCCTAGAAAAGAGACATCAATACAGCATTCAGATAGACTTATTTCCAATCTAAAAATCACATATGGAAGGTCACCTAATACAGTCTTGAGGGCACGCCCTCCTTCCTTTCTGCTCCCTCCTGCTGTCTTTCTTGGAAGCAGACAGTCCTTAAGGGATGTCTCTGGAGCCCTGGCGTGTCTGCTCTGTGCCCTCTTCTCACCTTGACTATATTCTGCCCTCACTCTCCTGGGGTCCTATCACATAAATACATGCTTATCTATTCCTTAAGGAATGTGGTGAGCATTTTGAGGAAACAGCATAGGCAGTGAGATAAAAGAAGAACACATTAAGTCCTTTTTCATTTCATGTCAGTAAAGCTCTGTACCTCTGCAGAGGTTTCCAGCAAGTGAAACGACCCAACACAAGCTAACATAGGCAGAAGAGATTTAATCAAAGCACACAACAGAGCTCATAGGGCCAGGAGGATCAGAAAACCAGGCCTGGAGTAAGCACAAAGGGAAAGGGGGTCCCCTTCTTATCTACAAAAGATCTACCATGAAAATAGCAGCAAAGGGCAAAAAGAAACGAACCTCCAGACCCGCCGTATCTCAAGCAGAGCCAGTGAATGCAGGCCCCGACTCATGATGCTTCTACCTCATGACCCCAAACAATAGTAGCACTGCTATCCACCAGTCATGTTCAAAGGAAAAGACAAAAGTCTTCCCATATGCATCCAAGTATGCTCAGAAAGGGCATTCCATGGAGAAATCTGCACAAAGCTAAAATGGAATGTGTAATCATTTAGGTATGGAATGGACTCCACAGATTCCTCTGGTACAGGCTTAGCCCATTGGTATTATTTTGGAAGATTCAGGGCAGGCTTAGCCGGAGGAAGTAGTGTGTCATTAAGGGATACACCTGGTACCCAGTCTCTTCCTCATTTCTTGTTTCTTGTCCGTTCTCAGAGTAGATTCTTCCTGTGCATTTTCCTGCCTCCATAATACTCTATCATTCCATGGAACCAAAAACAATAGCTCTTGGTTTTGTTTATTACTAGATACTTGGTCACAGAAACACAACCCAACAAGACAGAATGACAGACACAGACTTGAAATTGTCAAAGGCAAAGCAGTTCAAGACGAAATTAACAGTAGTCATTTGTTCATAATGTATATAGCAAAGGGGTACCTCCTCCACCGTCAGTTTAGTTTCAATAGGGGGTTCAGATCCATTAGGAAGTTTATGGAAAGAAGTACAGTGCAGCAAGCTTTTAATGGGGAGATTCCTGGAAATAGACATTATGTTGGCATTAAAATAGATATGACAATCCTTTATAGGCTATAAGGGAACAAGCTAGCAGTCTGAGGACATTTCAAATGAGAAGGGGTCTTCCTCTATGTCAGGACAGAGTAACTTCTGCACCAATCATTTTTGTAGGACAAGATGGGATCAAGAACGTGTTTTATAGAAATAGTTCTTATGTCAAGCTGTCAGGACAGAGTTTCTGGATGTCTAAGAGAGATGGGCAGGAAAATGAAAGTATTGGTTGGCATAGATAAAAAGCCAGAGAGGGCAGGCAGAGGGGCACTGACAGTTTTTTTCTGGTAGTATTCAGCCACCTCAGCTGGATTTCCCCAGATCAGTCAAAGAAACAACAGCTTCCCATGCACCTCCTTAATCCTTCATGCTCTGCCTGACTGTGGGCATGCTGAGGTATTGTGCCATGCATAATTTGTGATTATGGGCCAGCTGCCTTTTCCCAGTTACTCTCCATGCAATCACATGGAACTGTAGGGGGTGCAAGTCAGAATGCTACCTAAAACCTCTTCAGACATCAGGGGGCTGCCATTAAAAGGGGATAAAGATGTTGGGTGCTCCCTGGCAGTGGTTCCATAATACAAAATTGCATAATCATTCTCAAAACTGCCCAGGAGACACTTAAAGACTTCTGCATTAATAAACATACTCTTGTATCACCCTTCCTAGAATGTATATGCTGGAGTTGAGGATCAACACTGAAATAAACAGGAAGACACAGAAGTTGATGGTGTTAAATTATAACTAGAAAAAAAAATCAACATTTCAGGCTAGTGCAAGAGTTACATAAATATATGTACCTGAGTCCTGCTCAGCTTTCAATTAAAAAAAAAAAAAAAAAAAAAAAGACACCCTGGATCTCATTCACCCATTAGATTTGTCCTATACTCCTTATGAATTGACCCAGTAAACTTTCTCATCCCTTATTAACCTGGAATGCTAAGCACAAATTCCTTTGATAAAATGCCTCCTTCGCACATAAAAAAGGGGGGAAATAGAACGAAGGCAACTTTTAGTTTCTCCATGTGTTTTAGTTAAAACTCAAACTTCTACAAGGACTATCTTAGCAAAAAACTCATCACATTGAGACCTTTAAATAAACATCAAATATCACTATCTATGAGCCAGTCAGGGCTTTGAGCAAAGGGCTGAGGAGGCCCCCTTTTCCTAGTTACTAGTTACGAATCCAGCAGGATGCAAATGGGAACTTGAACAGCCTGTGTGTGTGTTCTCTGATACTTCCGAAGGTAAAAGAGGATATTAGATTTTCTTTAAAAACAAAAACTTCCTTTCTCCTACATAAAAAGTTAGTTTGAACAAAGCAGCTTTTCGTCGTGTTTATTAGATTCACATCTGTATACAAACTGTCTTGTTTATAGAATTTTGGTCTTCCTATGATTGCTCTTTACTTCTCATTGTTTCGCAATTCTGAGGTGCAACTGTTGCCTTGGTAATGGAAAAGTGGGCTCAATCCTTTTAAAGTGATAACCATCTCCATTCTACATTATTTACTGGATTTCATGCATATTTTCCTTTCTGTTTTTCTCCTTTATGAATTTAAACTTACTTTTTTCCTTTGTCATCCTAATTTCCATTTTCTAAATACTTTCCAAACTGCCAGTATTTCTTACTTATTCTATTGAAATGGAAAAAAACAAGTCAAAAAAATTTTATAGGAAATAGAAAAATAGACATTTGCATTTGTATTGCAGCCAGTACTATTGTGACTCGCCACCATTCTGCCTATGCAGAAAACCTTCCAAAAGGTTGTGTGAGCTCCCTGGCCTGGAGATTCCAGGATGAAAGAGGAATGGTAGAGCTACAGAAAGAAGGTGCAGGTGCACAAGGGTAGCAGCTGGCCCTAGCACTCTGTCTGTGCTGAGTCCTTAGGTGAAGCTGGCTTTAGTGGCTACCTGATGAACTAAAGTTACCATAGTGACTGTCAAAGTATCCCTCTTTATCATGGGTGGCTACTAGGGGAGGTTACACACCCAAACAGTAAAGTGTAAAGATCCTTAGTTGTTAAAGGGATATAGATGCTAATTGGTGATCTGGGGGCGGGGGGGGGGG
>JADRCD010199250.1:0-10363 GCA_019843815.1 Montemys delectorum | reverse complement strand
AGAGAAAGGTTCTATGGAGCTGAAGGTTTGCAGCCCCTTAGGACGAATAACAATTACTAACTAGTACCCTCAGAGCTCCCAGGAACCCAACCACCAATTAAGGACTATACATGGTGGGACTGAATGTTCTGGCAGCATGTGTATAGTAGAGGATCACAAATTCGATCATCAATAGGAGGAAAGGACCTCGGCCTTGTGAAGGTTCTGTGCCCCAGTGTAGTGGAATGCCAAGACCAATAAGAGGGAGAGGGTGGGGTGGCAGGCATGGGGAGGGGGGAGGCAAAAGGGGTTTGTTCTTGTTTTTGTTTGTTTGTTTGTTTGTTTGTTTTTTGGAGGGGAACCTGGGAAAGGAGAAATTTACATGTAAATAAAGAAAATATCTAATAAAAAAAAAAAAGTAAAAAAAAAAAAAAAAAGAATTTAAGTCATAGAAGTCTGGCCTCATTTGGGCATAGATTGAGACCAAGACCAAGATGAATCCGAGTTAGGAAATAGTTGCTTAACTAACTCTGCTGCTTATGGTGGACTCTCTCAGTTAGGAGGCAGATTGCAAATCATGTTTTCATAAAAACTCCAATTACTGTTAGAGCAAAAGGTTAGGGAGACTTCTGACTTTTCAACTCTTCAAGATGAAATGTTCTCATCAACTTCTGTAAAAGTGATTCCAAATAAATGTTTTCCTGTCAATGTTTTATATATTTCAAGGATATCTGTCTGTGTTTACCCTCAGTTCCAGCTCTAAAAACTGTTGATGCCTATGTCCAGTATTTCCTATGAAATTTATTTCATATATTTCAAACAAAAGTAGGCAGAGCAAGAATGCAATTAGGGACCTAGCTGTTTTCTACCAAAGTCATCAGCATACAAATATGATATGCAATTCCAGAACTGATAACATTATTTCTTAATTTTTAAAGAGAAAACAATATCCTTTAAAATGCCTGAGGTAAAACTAGATGATCTCAGATCACTACATAATCTTCTTCACTCTGACATATGAGCTTATGTCTGTGAGCAAGGCACAGCCAGATATAGACATGTTAGCTTTTCTGAGTGCAGAGCCTTGAACTGATGTAGCCAGATTGCCTTGACAGGATTTGAGAACAATCTTAGATCTCAACACTGTCAAGCATGAATTTACTAGGCTATCAACATGTAGTCTTTTAGACAAAAAAAAAAAAAAGTTAAGTTTGGTTTGTCAAATCTTGACAACATAATGGCTAATCTCAGAAAAGGATGGTTAAGGAATTTATGTATGATTTTCTGACCTGGAATTTGATATGGGTGCACTATAGATTATTATGACTGGGGCACTTTTACAGCTTAACATTGACTTGACAAGAGTAGACAGGGAGAACAATGACTGAAGTTGTCTTTTTTTTTTTTTTTTAATTTAGGTTGTAAAAGTTTATTGGCAGAAAGCAGTAAGCCAGACATTTGGTTATCTTTGCTATAATAATGTATCATTTTTGAACTTCTTGAAAACTAGTCTGTGTATTTTTTCATCTTTTGGTAAGGACTGTTCCTTGAAACCTGGTCTTTTTTGTTTTTTAAAATGCATGTTCTGTAAAACATGGGCTATTTTTTAAATATGTGTTTCTTGAAACCAAGTATGGCTCTTGTTTTCATTTGTGTGCCTGTTTTCTAAAATCAATGCTTATTGAAACCTGTCTTTGAGACAGTGCCAACTAGTCTGATCTGTCTTATGGAGAGTTGCCTCACCTCTAGCTCACATTCATCCTCATGCCTCAGCTTCTCAGGTGCTGGGATTGCAGGTATGTGCTACCATTGACTGTAATCTGCTTTTGCTATCGGTTTAGCTTTTTATTTATCCCATAAATTAGAGTGAAGTTATCTTAAGATAGTTCTCTTCTTAGAAATTAGCCGAGTTACTTGGATGATAGACTTAATTTCCATTTATGTTCAATCAAATAAATCAATATGTTCCTTTTAGTTTCTTCTTTAAATTTAGCACTAGAACAGGAAATTATTTGCTATACAGACTGGTTAATGAGAATGACACGTGTAAACTTTACTTTTATTTGCCAGATATAACTGTCATCTCAGAAGCTTACTGCTGAATAAGCTCACCCTTTCTAGGTCTTTCTATGCTCTGCCTGGCTAGTTCCACTGAGTTGTTCTGCCTCAAACTGCTCTCCAAGTTGACTGATCCAGTCTAGTTTTTCTCACTGAATTGCTCTGCTTGGCCTCACACAAACGATGTGTGTGTTCTTATCTTTTGTTTAAATTTGTTCTTATCTTTTGGTTGTTGTTCATTCTCTGGCTAGTTTGGTCTTCATTTGCTACCTGTCTCTGTAAAATTGTCTCTTATACAACTGTCTCTGTCTCTGTCTCTGTCTCTGTCTCTGTCTCTGTCTCTGTCTCTCTCTCTCTCTCTCTCTCTCTCTCTCTCTCTCTCTCTTCACCTCTCTTTCCAGTCTGTTCTCATGTTCAGCATACCTATCTCTGACTCATTCTGTCAAATCTTTCTTTGAATTGTCACTTTATCTGCTCCTCAAATAGACATTTGTAAGATTATGGTTAGCTGGGCAGTGGTGTACACCCCTTTATTCCCAGCACTTGGGAGGCAGAGGCAGTCAGATTTCTGAGTTTGAGGCCAGCCTGGTCTACAGAGTTAGCTCCAGGACAGCCAGGGCTACACAGAGAAACTCTGTCTTGAAAAACTGTTACCTCCTCCCTTCAGCTCAGCCTTAGAACTCTGGCAGTTTCAGCTTGGAGGCTACCACCTGTGGAGCTAAAACAAAAGCTCTCTGCAGACTGTCAGTTCTTCCTTGAAGCAGCTGCCTGGAAACTCACACTGAGATACTGACATGCCTGGAGACCTTCTGAGTTGCTGGGGACTTTGGCACCTCTTCTGCAGTGTTTATGTTATGCAAATATCATGTAACTTAGAGATTTGGTTCCAGTTTTTTGTGTACCTATATAAATTCTGGATATTCTAAGTAAAGAACGAAGCCTTGATTGGGACTCAACTTGGCTTTGTCTTTTCTCTTGCATCTCGAACCCTATATTTCAGGTCCTTTGGTCCTTCTCCTGAGAGAACCCAAGTTCATGAAACTGTGGGGCAGTTTCAGACAAAAAACAAAAAACAAACAACAACAAAAAAAAGGAACACACATGGTATGCACTCTCTGATAAGTGGTTATTAGCCTAGAAGATCAGAATACACAAAGTACAATCCACAAACCACAAGAAACTCAAGAAGAAGGAAGACCAAAGTGTGGATGATTCGTTCCTTCTTAGAAGGGGAACAAAATACCCATGGAAGGCGTTGTAGAGACAAACTATAGAGCAGAGACTGAAGGAAGGACAATCCAGAGACTGCTCTACCAGATATTCCTTCCCTTATTCAATTATCAAATACATACACTATTGTGGATGCAGGTAAGTTCTGGCTGACAGGAGCCTGATATTGTTGTTTCCTGAGAGGCTTTGACAGTATCCGACTAATAAGGAAGTAGAGGCTCACAGCCATCCATTGGACTGAGCACAGAGTCCCCAATGAAGGAGCCAGAGAAAGGACCCAAGGAGCTGAAGGTTTTGCAGCCCCTTAGGATGAACAACAATATGAACTAACTAGAACCCTTAGAGCTCCCAGGGACTAAAACACCAACCAAAAGGTACACATGTTGGGACTCGTGGCTTCAGCAGCATATGTATAGCAAAGAATGGCCTAGTTTCACCAAATGGAGGAGAGACCCTTGGCCTGTGAAGTTCTATGCCCAGTGTAGGGGAATATCAGGGCTGGGAAGCAGAAGAGGCTGGGTTGGTGAGCAGGAGAAATAGGGAAGGAACAGAGTTTTGTTTTGTTTTGTTTTTTTGTTTTGTTTTGTTTTGTTTTTCATTTTTTGGAGGGGAAACTGGGAAAAGAGATATCATTTGAAATGTAAATAAAGAAAATATCTAAAGCAGATTCCAGAATAGCAGTGGGTAGAGTGAACAGAAAGAAGGACCTGGCTGAAAATCCTTAAGTCCTGCCTTAAGTAACAGACTTCCTTCTCTGAGGCTCCACTTTCCTAATGTTCTACAATCTTCTACATAGGAACATCAGTAAGGAACCAAGTGCCAAGTACATGAGTCTAAGAGAGACATCTCAGATTCAAAACATAGTAGTCACATTATATGCTGCTTCTTAGAATAAATATCTGCATAGGCTGAGCTATTCTAAATTTTTAACAACTTCATCAAATATAATGGAGACTAGAGAAGGACTTTGTAGAGTTGGGCCAGCATTATTCTTCATTTCCTTACTTGATTAATGGGTTTCCATATTTGACAAATGATTTATAGAGTTAAAATAGAGGATTGGGAAGATCCCTTGCTTTGAAATCCATCAGCAGAATAAACTTTTTAGTTATGGTTAAGCAATATAACTATTTTTGAGCTTTTTCATTTAAAGTAAAGTCAATCATATTTACATTTCATCCTTTATAAGTGGAGAACTAATAAAGTGGAGTTATACTTTAAGCATATCTATATTCTTCTTTTCTTGGTAGTTTCATTATTTATATTTCACATGTTTTCCCCTTTCCAGGTCTCCCCTTCAGAAACCCCCTATGCTATCCTTGCTCCCCCTGCTTCTATGTGGGTGCTCCCCACATTTATATTCATGTCTGTGTGCTTAAAGGGATATATATTTTGACTTGTTTTATTTAATGTCCACACATGGAAGTTGGGTCTTTAATGCATAGTATACAGAGTTTCTTAGAATTGTTGGCAGGGCTGAATAAAATAGTACATTACTCTTTTGAAAATGTAAAACCTTGGATATTGAATATTGTACTTTCTTTCTATATTAATGATTCATTTATATGTATGCTTTTATGAATGTCTCCACCTAAGCAATAGCTGAATGTTTAAAATGGGAAAAAAAATCTATGAAGCGATTTCTATTCGACAAGAAAACCATCAGTCATAGAACATCTGAAAAAGTAGTTTTACAACGTTATTGAAAAACAATCTGGAATAAGAAAAGAGATAGTCAAAATTTTGAAGTTTTACAAATATGATTTCAGGCTGTTTGTTTATACTTATGATATAGTGGAGTTTACCTTTGTGTTTTTCTTTTTATTGGAATCTTTCCAAATAAAAATTGCATCGTAATAAAGATGATCCCGTATAGCTGTTTCTATCCTAAAGTATAATTTTTTCTTTGGACAGAAAATATGATGTGCCTAAACTTTGGCCATTGTTTGCAGCCTGATCTCTGGTTCATTCGTACAATAGGTGGTATTCATAGTTTTATTATCTATGATTTCAATTGCCCATAGTCAAACATTTTCCAAACATATTAAGTGAAAATTCCCCAAATTACAATTCAACAGGTGTAAATTATAAACATTTCATGTAAAATGATGAAATCTATCATTTGGCTGCTCCATCAAGCCTCATATATGAATCTATACTTCCCCCATAGACCAACTACCTTATACCTTACTCATTCTTAGTGTCTTCACAGCCATTATGATTTTCCTAACCCCTGTCATGGTATTATAATGCTCTGTTTGATAACACCTTGATAAAACACTTAGGAAGCGGAGTAACACAATGCTACAGCTCCTACTATCACAGTTACCACCATATCAGTCTTGTTGCTCCTCAGTACACATGGATCATTCTTACAGGAAGAAGGATCAGCACAGCCCAATGTTTCTGTATCATGAGGGAAACAGTCACAAAAATGTAATTATATAATCATATTGTAATTTGTTCAATTTTTGTCAGTAGTTTTCATGCCTTTCTTATTTTGTTTAATGTATAAATTCTAATTTTTGACAGTTATAAAAGAATGGAATAAAAGATAGTTATAGTTAGTTTGTACCAATGGTTTCAGACAGCTAAAGTGTTCTTGACACTTCTCTAATGGCAAAAAGAAATGGCTATGTTAGAATGAGAAATAGGAAATTAAATCATCCAGGAATTAAAGCCTTTGGAAAATAATTTTCAAATTTCCTCCATTATGAAATAAAAGAATACATTGAAATTGCTTGCTTTAGGGAAGGTGAAGTCTCTAAATGTAATAATAAAGATTGAAAGCTCAATAGAACATTTATATAACTGCAAAAATATTGAAAATAGGGGCATGTAAAAAAGTGTAGGAGGACTCTATCCAGTCTCCCAGCTCCTTCTAGTACTACTGTGAGAGTCTTAACAATACGTATACCATTAATGTGAGTTCAATTGCTTTCTAAGTCTTAAATCTCAAATTACCTAAGGATTTGCACTCTATAGTACCTAAACCATTTAAAACTGTGTGGTGACCTGCTATGCAGTCTTTGGAAGATGGAGAGAAGTGTTAAGAGTTCAGTGTTATCCTCAGCTATGAGGTCTTAACAATGCAACAAAAATACATGGGTAAGGTGAAGAAAGAAGCTCTTGGTCTCATTTCCTTATGGGTTATAGTCAGACCATGAAAATTTAAAGATTGTCAAATGAGGAAAAAAGGAGAATTTTTTCCTGAAGCCATCAGTGAATATACCAGAAAATAGATAAGAAGTAAGTACAAACCTAACGAATGAAAAATGAGAAAGAATCAAAAGATATTCCATCCCCAGAATGATTCCGAGGCTCATTCTTACTATCTACAGATCACCTAGAAGGAAGCAAGTCAAAAAGCTCTATTTTCCCTTGGGAGTTCAAATAATTTACCCTGTTTGTTAGGCCCAGAGAAAGGTTCTAAGTCTATGACAGAGCTGGTTAAAATGCATTTAAACTGAACCAATGAATTTAGTAGAAGGCAGAAACAGCCAATGGAGAGTGGCAGCCCATGTCAGACACTAATCAATGCCTCACAAAATGGTGAGAATGATACAGCAAGGTGGTCCATTGTTGGTTTGTTTGTTTGTGGATGTTTTCAATAATTTTTTAATAACTACCAGTTACGCATACACTTCTGAATCCAATGTAGACCTACAAAATGTACCTTGAGTTATATAACAGCTCACAGAATGTGTGCAAAGTTGTCTAGGGTTCCTAGTCCAAAAGCATTAACAACTGTGTTTACTTGCTGTTTTCTTTTATTTGAATGGAAAGACTGTCAGGTCCTTGCTGTGTTCAGGCTCATGTAAAAGCATTGCTCATGTGTTATCTAGCTGGTATTCTTAGGAGAGTACTTGTGGGCAACTTTTATTGAAAGCATCATTTCACTTTTGCTTTTCACCCTTTCATTTTGCTCATATACCTTTCAATACAATGCAAATTAAAAAAATATACTCTTTTCAGTAGACCTCATGAATAGATAAGGGAGAACTTTCCTTAAAAAGCCCATGAAACCAACCTTTTTTTTTTTTTTTTGTAGAAGTTTTTTTGTAGAAGCAAATAGCAGTATTATATTATAGACAATTACTAAAGCAAATACTCCATTCCTGGAAACAGAACTTGAAACACCTCCAGAACGTCATAGGTTATGGTAATCAGTGGGAAAGCATCTCAAGTCTGAAAGGGCAGAGCCTAGAGTCTTAAACCATTATTCACATAAGTGCAAAGGGAATGTGTAAGGTGGATTTTAAGGACTTTCAATATGTAAATTTACTAATTAGATCAACAAAAATAGAACTGGTGCCTTCTGTTGCAAGAAGAGTGTCAATATGCAAATATACCAATTAGACCTTCAAGAATGGTAATTGACACATCCTGTATTTGTAATCTGAGGAATAGGAGGAAGGAAGCAGTCTGTGTGGTGTAGTGGGTAGATTGTTATACTTGGTCTGTTTACCCTCCACAATCAGTAAAGAAAGCCTATGGTGCAAGTACTGGAACAAGAAGCTCTAAAAGTCACACAGGTGTAGCTTCCTGCCTTGTAAGTTTAGAATCAACCCAAACTTATTGTCTGCCTGTGTTCATAGAGACTCTTGTGTCAGCTCTACAAGTTCAAACATGGAAAAAAGAATGTAGTAGGTTCACGTAGCATTCTAAGTCGTAAAATTCCACCATATGAACTGCAACCTCGCCCAATTGTAGGAACCCTTGCAGCTGGCCTCGGTCTCCATGGCAATGGGAAGAGAGACGGGGATCTAACAGGGATTTAACAGGGATCCAAACTAAAATGATTTTCTTTCAGGTTAACATTCTATTAAGCAGAATTGTCTTCTTTAGAGAAACA
Organism: Montemys delectorum; assembly: GCA_019843815.1. Classification (NCBI taxonomy): domain Eukaryota; kingdom Metazoa; phylum Chordata; class Mammalia; order Rodentia; family Muridae; genus Montemys; species Montemys delectorum. The sequence goes on along the minus strand of JADRCD010199250.1, from coordinate 2,241 downwards.
AATTGCACAGACTGTATGTAGAAAAAAAGTGATTGACATTCTATAGTTTAATTACAATATATTTCATGATTTTTTTTTAAAGTTTAATTTACAAATTTTAGATGGTAATATAAGTGTGGTTCTATTATTTCCCACCAGAAGCTGGAAATCCCCAAACATATTCAAGGTCATTATTTTATACTTTCAGGTCACCGAAAACCTGTATAAATCACTGCTTTCCTTTTAACACTAATAATGCTGTTAGAGAAATGATCATCATAAATTAATGGGTCAAGATAAATAAAGCCAATTAAGTACACACAGAGACAGAAGGCATGCCCCAATATGATACTGAGAACTGTGCTCTCAGCCAAAAGCCAAAGTCTTTCAGGAGCCTAGTGTATTAGGTTTCCCAAGAAGAGTTCACAAGCACACTGCAGAAGGCAGTGCAGCCCGAGGTACAGACTGACTGATCTTGGGGAAGAACGGCTTACATAAACTATTAGAAGGACAGATTCCTACCAGGTTATCATGATAAATGGAGAGAGCTTCTAAGAGACACCTGGAACATGACTGTATTAATTACTTTGTATTTATAAAATTCGTATGTTCATTCAAGTTGGAAACAAACACACAATATACTTTTGTGAAGAACATCTCTGTTTTATCCTGATTTCTAAGTCTGATCCACACAAATCCTTTTCTAATAGTTTAAGTCTCAAAAATAAACTATGTAATGTTTAAGTGATACGGATTGTGTTTTTGTGTTTAGGCAGGGTCTTACTTGGTATTCATCACTGACCAGGCATTTACAGAGATGCACCTGCCTCTGCTTCCTAAGTACTTGAATTACAGGTGTGTGACATGTCACTAAGCAGCATCTAGGTTACTCTGAAGTTGATTGCTATGAGTCTGAATTTCTTCTCATTAGTATTGAACAATTTTGATGGACAGAAATATTTTAAACAAGTGTGGAGACACTTTAAAGGAAATTTGCAAAAAATGAAATGATGACATTATTCATTTAGTACAGGTTGTAGGTCATTCATACTACTATGTAGGGAATATGAATATATTTTAGGGTTTAATTAAGCAGATTCTAGGTCATTCACATTACATTGTATGGAATACAAATATATCTTGTGATGTCATTGGAATGAATATCCACAATTCCAAATGATCTTCAAAAATAAACTAAATATTATATAATAATATGAAAAAAAATGAGGCCTGCATCCTGAGCGGGCTTTAGCCCCAGGAATCAGCCGGGAGGCATAGGCCTCAGGAAGTGCAGGGGAGCCACAGGACTGCAGGGACTGGAGTCTCTCAGCTTCCGAGGAACAGAGCTGGATCAGCGAACACCTCTGCCCCCTGCCTGCTAGGGGAGGACATCCCCCCAAGGCAGGCTTCAGCCCAAGGACTCAGGTGAGATCTGCCATTTTTTCTCTGGGGTCTTGCTAGGGCAGGACCAGCCGGGGGACATAGACCTCAGGAAGTGCAGGGGAGTCACAGGACTGCAGAGACAGGAGTCTCAGCTTCCGAGGGACAGAGCTGGCTCAGCGATCACCTCTGCCCCCTCCCTGCGAGAAGAAGGCCTGCATCCTGAGCGGGCTTTAGCCCCAGGAATCAGCCGGGAGGCATAGGCCTCAGGAAGTGCAGGGGAGCCACAGGACTGCAGGGACTAGAGTCACTCAGTTTCCGAGGGACAGAGCTGGGTCAGCAAACATCTCTGCCCCCTCCCAGGGAGCACAGGGCTTCCCTCCAGGACAAGCTTCAGACCAAGTACTCAGGCGGGACCAGCTGGGAGGCACAGGCCTCAGGAGTAGAAGGGGAGTTGCAGGGCAGCAAGGAAAGATCAAGCTCTAAGACACCAAGAACTTCTAACACCAGAGATCAAGAGATGGCGAAAGGCAAACGCAAGAATCCTACCAACAGAAACCAAGACTGCTTGGCTTCACCAGAACCTAGTACTCCCACCTCAGCAAGCCCTGAATATCCCAAAACACCAGAAAAGCAAGATTTGGATCTGAAGACTCATCTCACAATGCTGATAGAGGAACTTAAGAAGGACATGAATAACTCCCTTAAAGAAATACAGGAGAAAACAGATAAAGAGATACAAGCCCTTAAAGAGGAAACAAAAAAATCCCATAAAGAATTACAGGAGATCACAAGTAAACAAATAGAAGCCCTTAAAGAGCAAACCCAAAAATCTCTTAAGGAATTGCAGGAAAACACAAACAAACAGGTGAAGGATCTGAA
>JADRCD010199249.1:0-24962 GCA_019843815.1 Montemys delectorum | reverse complement strand
AGCATCTGGTTCCTTGCCATCATTTCTGATTTTTGGGCTGTTTCTTTTATTATTTTCCATCACACAACACACACCACACCACACACACACTACACCACACACACCACACACACAGGCACACATCACATATACACCAAACACACACCACACATACACACCCCATGCATACATACACCACACAAACACTCACCACACACACTACACACACACAAACACACACACACTACACACACCACACACATACACCACACTCACCATACACACTACATACACACATACCACACATACAAACACATACAAACAACACACACACCATACATACAAACACATACACACACCATACACACCACACACATACTACACATACACACACACACACGCACACACACACACACACACACACGCACACCTGGGAAGGTCCCCTTCATGTGCTTGGTGTTATGTCAGTGCAACCAACTCCCACCCCCCAGCATCCAGAACAGAGTTGGACACTCAGTAGGTACTCAACAAGTATTCATCTAAAGGCTAAGTCTCTCCCCAGTGAGGCCACCATGTGTTCATTGAAGAGAGGGGTTATTGCACCTACTCTCATGCACTCTCCAGAGCCTTGCCACTACTAAATGTGCTCGCATGGAGTCACCAAGGAAGGTGCACACTACAAGTTCATGCCTAAGCTCTGCTTATGTTCTCCACACGTGTTCTTAAAACATGACCTTCAGCAAATCATTTAGCATCTGTGTGTGTGCCCCAGTCTCTCAGTCAAGTGGGTTTCGTGGAGTTCTCAAACTTAGTGAGAAAGATAAATGAGAAACTATATTGTCATTCAGCACAGTGTCTGGGGTATGATTCTCCTGCAGTGTCAGGATAGAAGAGGGGAGCAGGATGGGGGAGAACAGAAGAAGGAGGGATGCATATTTTAGTTGCACATCCTATGAGGGAGCCCTGTCTACAGGAACACCCCAAGATACCTATCCTGGGAAAAGAGGATCACGGGACTCTACACAGACATATGCCTAAACCTTTCCCCAGCCTCAAATGGTTTTCTGCACTGTTAACAGTCAGAAGGCCATGTTTCCCCCAGATTTAATCCAGAGAGAGCTTTGAGCATCAGGAGGGATGGAAGGAATCCACTTGGGGTCATGGAACTTTCAAGTCCCCAAAGATCCCACTAACGGGACAGCAGGGAGCAGCTCCTTCCAGAACAAGCTGGGCCTTAACAGCTGCTAATTGGTCGTAAGGCGAATGAACGGAAGAAAGGGTATTAATGAGCAAACCATTTGGCTCCAAGTGAACGGGCCATCACCCAAAAAGATTTTTATCAGTCTGCTCGCCTTTTAAGAGTTTTCATTTAAAAAGTGTCTTGGCCTTAAAATGGTCCACTAAGACCAAGGCTTTGAGAAAATGAACAAAATATTGAGCATCATGAGTACCCCACAGCACCTCAGCCACCCTTACCCGTGAGCCATCCTGGGGCTAAGACCCTCCAGCCCAGATGCCTTAAGGTACACATTCCCTGCTTATGGGAGCACTAACTACACCCAAACACTAGAAGCCAGCCACATTTCAGCCTAAGTTTCGGCATCATTCAAAAGAGTAAAAGACTAGAGCACTGTGTTTAAGGGAGCGCTCCCTGTGGACTCATGTGGATCATCAAGCATCTTTTGCTTCCATTTTAAATGTCTTCTTCCCAGAACAGAGAAAAACCTTAACTGGGAACTTTCCTCCCAAATCTATGGTCAGAAATAACCACAGCCAACATCGTGATTTAGAACTCTCTGATTAGGTCATTCCATCCCCCACCCCTTTGCTTTCTGTGGTGTCAACTCAACATACCCCAGAATCATCTGAGGGAGTCTCAGCTGAAAGTTTATTGTCTGAATCAGATTGGTCTATGGCCATGGCTGCAAGAAATTATCTCGATTGATGATTTATGTGGGGGTGGGCCAACCCATGATGGGCAGCCTCATCCTTAGGCAGGTGGCCCTGGACTGTCTAAGAGAGCCAGGCAGAGAACAAGGCGGCAAGCAGCATTCTTCTATGGCTTCTGCTTCAAGTTCCTTCCTTCCCTGACCTCCCCTCCTGATTTCTCTCAGTGATGGAGGCAGAATGTCAGCCAAATAAACCCTTTCCTCCCCATGATGCTTTTGGTCAGAGTATTTTATGACAGCAACAGAAAGGAAACTAGAACTCATAGTGTATCCTAATCTGAAAGCATTACCTGAAAATGTACAGATTAATCTATTCATAAGCTTGAAAGGGTGCATTTGGGGGGACTAACATGATGAATCTCACCCTGTCCTTCCCCTTTCCATCTGGATGTCAATCATTCTTTGGCCAGCGTATCTACCCTGTATATACTACACTTCCTTTAGATGCTTCAGCTTTATATTAGAGCAACTGTCAGTATCACAAGACATGTGTTCCCGTCACCACTATTGTATGCCCCTAAAACAGAAAGGTAAAGATATAGCTAAAGATGTATATTTAGATATAGCAAAGAATTACTCATAAGAGTCATTCACATGATGAAGATAAAAGCTCTTAACTACTTTGCTATGGGGACAACTATAGAAAGAGTTTAGTGTTATTTATGGTTTCAGGTGTCCACTGTGAGTCACAGGCTCACAAACTGCTGGAGGAGGTAGGACTGTGCCTGTAAATAATATGTAACATTTTATTATGGAATATTGCCTTTATAAAAGCAGTAAAACAACTTAGTTACACTGCTATCTTAATGCATTTAAACTTCCCCCACCTTGTTTTCCCAGAGGCCTCACAATGTCGACGTTGTAGCATGATATGTTTGTTCCTTCTGGTTTCTGTCTCAATATATAACTACTAGCATGTAGTTATCTGCTGTCCTGTTAAAAGGTCCTGGAGTTGAAGATCTTCAGCTTCACGGGCAGTGCCGCAGCGACCCTTCTGCCATCTAAGTCTCTATTCACGCATGTGGACATCTCTCTGGAGTACAGAGCTGAAGAAAAATGTCTGTTTCACTGTATGAGCATCTTAGATTCTACTAGACACACTGTTCCAAGATGTCCACACAAATCAGCATGCCTACTATCAACTAAAAATCAGCAAAAACCACTTTGAAAAACACTTAGGCAATCTCTACACATGCACGGACATCTCTGTGACTCCACATTCTTGCCAAACAGTGTTGTCAGACAGTTGAATTTTTGCCAATCTATTGGGTGCAGATAGATACTTAGTGGCTACTTTAATTGAACGTCTATCATTAACCAAATTGAGCACCTTTTGTGCGCTCTCTGGCCTTTCTCATTTCCTGCTCTGAGATTTACTTGTCGGCACCCTGACATATAGATGATTAGATAGATAGATAGATAGATAGATAGATAGATAGATATGGTTTTTGAACAGTTCATAAAACAGAACTCCATAAACCATTTCCTAATATAATAGATCTCTTAGTCCATAGTCTACATTGTATTCTGCAAATGAAGCTTGAACATCTTATCAGCTAACAGTCCCTTTGTCTATTGTACACCATGATTTACTATTCTCTTTTTTTTTCTCATTATAAATAGTGGATTCTGTACCTTTTAGACATAGTCATAATGTTTCTGTGGAAAATGGACAATTCTTGGTGAGCTGCAATGATGCTTACAAAAAAAATTACAACAGTAAAAGTTTCCCAGACACAATTCTTCCTTCTTTTAACAGCTCAAAGGGCAGCATGAGAATAACTTCTTAGGAAATATGTCTGGCAAGATCTGCTAAAGCTAAGCATGTAGTTACCTATGACCCAGGATTATGCTCCTGTGGATGCGTCCAACAAAAATAGGTCCCCATGAAAAGCATGAGAGTGTTCACAATAGCTTCATTCATAGGGCACATAAATCTGTGTGCTAATGGCCAGCCCAAGGCCATGGGCAGATCTGAAGACACAAGGAAACCGGTCTTGAAAGAGAACATTTTCTTTCATTCCATGTGCCTAAAGTCCAGGCATGGGTAAGACTCGTGTGCATTAGTCTTCGTTAGAAATTGGAAACTAGTTAGAAATCAGAAAAATGGCTAGAAGTGATGGCATATACCTATAATCCCACTTGCTACTCAGGAGGCTGAGGTAGGGGGATGGCCATGAGTTTAAAGCCAACCTAAGCTACATGGTGAGACAGACTCAAACTGACAAAATAAGTAAATAAACAAAGGAAGGAAGGGAAGGGAGGGAGGGAGGGAAGGAAGGAAGGAAGGAAGGAAGGAAGGAAGGAAGGAAGGAAGGAAGGAAAGATGGCTAATTCTTCTAGCCAAAGTAGATAGGTTAAATTAAAATTAAAAGAGAAGTTAGATCCAAAAGTTACAAAATTCCAGCAGAGCAGAGAGAATGAATCTACAAGTTCTGGTGACTACAGTATCACTGGAATACTTTTGAGAGGAAATTTTAAATGTTCTCAACACAGAGAAAGAAAGAGACAGAGGCACAATATAATATTAGCTACCTTATTAGTCATTCTATGCTTATATATATCAAGCATAGACCATAAATAGTTACATTTTTATCTGTTAAAATAAATAAAAATAAACTGGCTGTTGTGGTACAAACCTACCACCCCAGTACTCAGAAGAGTTTGATGCCAGCCTGGGCCATATAGCAAGACCCTGCCTCAAACCGCTTACACTTAGGTGATTTAAGTCATGAAAATAAAGTTTTCAAATGCGCATACAATTTTTTTTCCTTTTAAAAAATGCACAACTTTCTCATTACTCAGTTTGGGTCCTGCTTAAGCAAAAGACAGGTTTTTACTGCGCCTGAATCACTGAGCTAAACATGTCATAAAGGTTAGCCAGCTTGATTTTCCCAATGAGTCTTACAGTGCAGGGATGAGTGTCCCTATGCTCATATATGGAAAGCAAAGCACTCAAGGTATAAGCAGCTCATCTAAGGTCCTGACTGGATTCAGACTCTATCAATAACTGCTTGAGTCACACTGTCATGGCTGCTGCTCACTAAGCACACAGTGTGTCAGACGTTATTCCAACAGCGTTTACGTGTCTTATCTCTTGTCATCTGTAAGATGATCTCATGAGACAGGCACCATTATTATCTCCATTTCACAGGTGAGGAAATTACGACAGTAAGTCCCTTCCCCCAGGCCACACAGCCGGTCTGTGGAGGGGCTGGGCTCTCTCGTTTCTATGTGGCACATGCCCCAGTTCTGACTTTTCTAGCCCCAAGACTATGCCTGGAATCTCCCTCCTGCCTGAGGGCCCCAGGCTGTGCTCCTGTGGACTGTGGCAGCTGTTTACTTTGTTCCTGGGTCTTCTAATGGAGGCCGTGTTTACGTGTTTCATTTGTTTTTCACAGTAGACTCACTGGTCTACTGAGAGGTCAAAACCCAAAGCCATCAAGCATGGAACCCTAACCATTCCCAGATAAATGAATGAACAGTTTCACCAAGACAGAGAAGCTGGGGAAGGGGTCTCCACTGCTTCCCAGGGCCAGCCTTCACCTTTAAAGATCCAAGAGGACTTACCCCCCACCCCCACCCCTACCCCCATGCCTGCCACTGCATCAGCTCAAGGTTTGTGGTGACATGACCTTTTCAAAATGGGTCCCACCTCAGGACCACATTTTAATGGAAAAATACAGCGGCCGGGGATCAGCTTCAGGGGTTTAGGAAGAAATGACGCATTGACGCAACAGCTAGGCAAAGAAGGACCAGGAGGGGCCGTAGGGAGTTAAGATGCTTGATCTGCCATCAGCTTCCTGTCTACCCGAGGCCTGGACCATACCACAGCAATACGCCAATAGCCTACCTAGGCTGCTGGCCTTCCACCACGAGGCTTCCAGCTAAAGCCAGATTACAAATCGATCTCACAAAGAGTCAGACACACCGAAGGCAAGCACCCACAGACCTCAGCCACACAAGCAAATGACAAGGCCCAGGCTGCTTTCCCTATGAGGCAGGAGAGTTCCCCCCAAAGGGCCTTGGAAGGAAGGAGTTTGGCTAGATGCATAAGGGAGCAAGGCCTCAATGGAGGCACTGGGAGCCCAGGCTACGGACCACAGAAATAACAAACTTAGCAACCAGGAGCCTGTATACATACACACGACGTCTCCCTCCTTCAGTGACCCTCCGAGGCATGGATGTTAGTCAGCCTTGTTCCACAGAAGGGGAAATTGAGGCTCAAATCAGGTTAAGGAATCAGTGCTCCGAGCTTGGGAGGGCTGGCTCCCTGTGTAAGGCCCTCACCCCCTCCACAGATGAGGAAGTAAGAAAAGATTGGGGGTGAGGGGGAGTGGGAACTGCCACGTGGCAGTCTAGTCTGAGGAGCTTGTAGAATGAAACCCGGTCCTTGACCATCTCCCACAGTGTGGAGCGAGTCCAGCCCACCCAGGTCTGTTTCTCTGCTACCTTGCTCCCATTCCCAGGACAAACAATTGCTCACAGCCTTTCCCAGAAAGGGAACAATGAGGGCAGAGGCCAGCGGCTAAGCAGCGTAAGGGCAGCTGGCTTCAGGTTAGGAGCAAGCTGTCCTGAAGCCATTGGAGAATCCCGAAGTGATACATTCAACAGGTGGGTCTGCCTGACCTGGGAAAGGAAGTTATTTCCTTCACTGGGGAGGGCTGATAGCACTCTGGCGATCAGCAGGAAGCCCTGGATTAAAGTGACAGGATTCCAGTGCTGTCTGGTGATCCAAGGAAAAGCTGGGATTCGTGGCTTCCAGTGGGGTGTGCCCATCCAGCCCCCTCAGCCAGGGACTATTATTTTCTGGTTGTACTACACCCCAGCTCTGAGCAGAGTGGGCTGTACTGGGTGGCAGCCTGGAGTCCAAGTGAAACCTTTGGCTCCAGTCCCTGGGGGCCAGCACCTGCAGAAGCCACTCCTGAGAGTCCCCAGAGGGGACGGCCAGCTGCTCAATTGCCTGACGTGAAGAAAGAAATACCTCTGGGAATATGCTGGGAAGAGCTCTGCTGGGCCAGAGGGAAGGCAGAAATGCAAAACTGTTTATGGGCAGCGTCGAGCTCAGTATAGCCGTGTGCTGTCCACAGCTTCCAGTGCCCCGGCAGAGCAGGTGGCATCTGAACCCTGATTGCAAGAATTGTGCAACCCGGAGCAGATGTTCAGCCTCCACCAGCTCCCATCCATCCTGACTTTCTCCTCTGAGCACACATCTTCCTTTTACTTCACCTGCCTAGTGACTGGGGGTGACTGGCGCTGAGCTGCCCAACCTAAGTATCTGGGACTTAGACAAGAGTCACTAAATGAGTCACTGGTGACCAAATGGCCCAGTTGTTCATCTTCTCTTCACGCTCCTAGAATTGCCAGTAGAGTTCCAGTACTGGAGAGGTTGAGAAAAGGAGAATGACAAACTCAAGGCCTGAACAACATAGTGGGACCATGTTGCAAAGAAATACAAAAGGCAGGGAGAAGGGAGGACATGAGAGAGGGAGAGGGTGTAGGAAAGAAGTGGAGAGAAAGGACAATTAAAAGAAAGGGATAGAGAAGGATAGGGTGGGGCTTGAAGGAGGGAAAAGGAGAGGAGGAGAGGGAAAGAGAATGGAGGGGAGGGGAGGAAAGGAAGGAAGGAATCAATTTCTGGGCTCCTTAGGTCTATGCTGGCTGCTGATCAGCCTTGGCCAGCAGCACATTAGAAGCAAGGGCTTGGGTTTTACATGAGTCCCAGCTCCCTGGCTCCCCTGCATTTCCAAGAGAACATAGTTGAGCTCATCACTAGAAGGCTGAGATGCATGGATCCATGCTGCATCCACTTGACCCCCTCCAACTTGTTGAGAGTCTATCCAAAGCTACCTGGTGTCACACAGTTGACCACAGGCTAGGGACAGAGCCCTACCAGTGAGCTCTGAGCAATTGACACCGTAAGCCCCTCACTGGGATAGCCTGAACATCCTTCGTGCAGACAACCGGGTCAGAAATGCTCCAAATGCTGATGCTTTCTGACGCCACAGGTGGAAAATTCCAAGCTTCCTCTCATGACATGGGGCACGGTCAGACTGCTGGTGTGCTACAAAGATCATACAATTACCTTCAGGCGGTGTGCACAAGGTGGGTCTAAAACAGAAAGGGACTCATTCAGACTTAGGATGTCTCATTACAGATGTGTGAGAAATAACCCAAACCCTGAACTCTCAAATGCCTCTTATCCTAAGCATTTCAGATATGTCCTGACAAACCTGCCAGGTATGGTGGTACACACTTGACTCCCAGCACTCGAGAGGCAGAGGCAGGTGGATCTCTTAGTTCAAGACCAGCCTGGTCTACAGAGTGAGTTCCAAGACAGCCAGGGCTACACAGAGAAACCCTGTCTCAAGAACAAAACAAAACAAAACACCAACAATGACAAAGTTCTATCAATCTACACACAACCCTCAGGTGTCTGTAGTTGTCACATGTCACATGCTCTCATTTTGGTCAGAGAAAACTAACAGTTGTTACACGGCTATCTACGGACCCAGATCTGGTTTCAAATCCTGTATTCAGCTGTGAGATCTTGAGTATGCTGTTTAAATTCCTAGTGCCTCTGTTACTTCAACCCCCAAAAGGGAGGATTTTAGCATCTCCTGATACTAAATGAATAAATACCAAGATGTTTATGTCAGTACCTGACTCATCCTCAATGCTAAAAATATAGTCGCCATTAAAATGCTATCTTCCAATAGACTATAATTCCATTTTTCTCTATGTCCCACTGTCATTCAGGACCCTGTCTAGATAGTTTCTGGCCATCTATAATGAAGACGGAGGGGTCTTTCCAAATTTCAGACCCCAAGGCTGTCACCTTTGGCCATGCTTTTCACTGAGCTGAGGGTGGCCTCAACACGGAAGTGATCAGACCCTGCCTGCACTGGACCCCGTTTAACCTCCATCTCCTCATCTCTTGGGTCATCAGCACACTCCCCACACTACAACACAGAGAACCATCACAGACTCCGTATTGACCAGTCTCTCTGTGTCACGCCGCGGTTCAAAAATGTATCTCTGAGTGCTTGTGACCTCCTCGTAACCCCCATTTCACAGATTAGGAAACTCAAGAGTGGTTTGCCTGGGGGGGGGTGTGGTCAGCCCGCTAATAAGCAGCAGAGGGGGGAGTCAGAGCACATCCTGCTCCCTGGCTTCTTACACAGGCCAGGTTGCTCTGAGGCAAAGCAGGATAGAGACCCCCTCACAAGCTCCCTTTCCACTCTGTCTTTGGCACGAGGTCATGGCTCCATTTTGGCCACACACTCCAGAAGGCATGGAAAAGTAGGGTTTCCCCACGGTTGAAGACTTGACTAAACCACCGTTAAGAATCCTTATTCCAGGAGGTACACTGAGCCTGGAGGGTCAACAGATAGCCACAGAGAGCAGCAACAGCATAGCTAAGGAGAGTGGAGCCTCGCTGAGCCCCACACCCCTACCCAGGCCTCAGGCTGTTCTGTGACACCTCACAGATAAACACATACTTGGTGACCATTAAGATTACACTTAAATAGCACCTCCTGTGAGCCAGGCATCTTCCTTCTTATCACACAGATCTGCAATGTCATGCAGTGCTAACTGTCCCTGCTCCATGGATGAGGGACAGAGGGATAGAAACTTTAATTGAGCCAGATTCAAGCTCAGAAAGTCTAGACTCTAGAACCCATGCTCAAATCCACACTGCACTGCGGCTCCTCAAAGCAAAGAAGGTTCCAGAGGGGATGAGTTCTGGGTCCTTCTCTGGGCTCCTTGGACAGAGGAACCAGATGAACGGATTAAAAAGCTACATAGATCAGAACAAGTCTCCAGGATCCACTTCTCTTTTCTTGGATACATGAAGGATGGTGATTCTTTGTCTTTGTAACTAGCCAGGACTAGAAAATCAGGAACAGACTCAAGTCACCAGATCCCTCTTTCCTAGGCAAGAAGGTCTTGGAGCAGAGACACCCCTGACCTGAGGTGGAGCTTCCCCCAGCTGGAAGCTTACAGTGACACCACATCATGGAGTTTCCCTCTTCCCCAGCTCTGGCTTCTGTACCCACTGATGTTAGCTATGATATACTTGTGAAAAGTAAGCCTGGGCTCGGAGCCAATGGCATTTGGGGCTCTTTATTACCACATCCCATTCTTACTGCTCCTGACTGGTGCAGGTCGGGCAGTATGAGAAAAAAACAGGACATCAGGCACACTTCAGAGGAATCCATGTGGTAGATATAGAGAAGGTGAAGAATCTTCAGAAACCAGAGTCTTGTCACCTTGGTTTCAGTGGGAAGGTGTGCTCCTTACCAAAGCACTATCCAAATGTTAAAATCAGATGAAATTAGCTACAGAAAGGAAAAAAAAAAACCTCACAAAATGCCCCTTCTTCAGACCAGGTTGAAGTGGAAGCCTCTCATTGCTCCCATGGTCACTGCCTGGCTGTGACATTGTCACTCCTGGAGCTGGCAGCCCACTGTTCTGGCACACTCTAGCTTTCTTCACCTCCCAACACCAGGGCCCTGCCTTGCATGTCACCTGGTGCCATCTAGCACCTCACAACAATTCTCAAAGAGAATAAGGAGATGGCTAGGAGATGCTGGACAAGGATGGTAATATGTAAGACCACAAAGCCCTTCCTAGAGGTACCAACACCAGGGCTGATCCTCTCTGTCTCTCTGTCTCTGTCTCTGTCTCTGTCTCTGTCTCTCTCTCTCTCTCTCTCTCTCTCTCTCTCTCTCTCTCTCTCTCTCTCCCAATCCCCATGTGTGGTGTTGTGTTTTTTGTTTGGTTTGGTTTTGGTTGGGTTGGGTTTGAGATAAGAATGTGGTAGTTTGAATGAGAAAAGCCCCTATAGGCCCATATGTTTTGAGTTTCCTTCCAAGTTCATGGAAATGTTTGGGAAGGATTGGGAAGTATAGCCTCGAGGTATGTTACTGTGAGTGGAGTTTAAGGTTTCAAAACCCCGTGCCAGCTCTCTCTCTCTCTCTCTCTCTCTCTCTCTCTCTCTCTCTCTCTCTCTCTCTCTCTCCTGCATGCAGATATGCAGATTTCCATATAAAGCTCTCTGCATGCTACAACGCCATGCCTGCCTGCTTTCCACCATGATGATCATAGACTAACCCTCTAAAACTGTAAGAGATGCATGCTAGACAAGCATTTTACGACCCAGCAGCAATCCTCCCTAGCCCTACTCAGTGGTCCTCACCATCCTGAGCACCCATCACCAGCAGCCATCTCCAAAACCTCTTCCATTCTTCCAACCTGAAATTCCATAGCCATTAACCAATGGCAACCACCCCACCTTGTCCTGGTCCCTGGTAGGTCCTCCACTCCTCCAGGTCCCCTATCACTACACTTTCTGTTCCTGTGAGGTTTTTTTGATTTAAAGGGAAATTGGAATGAACCAGAGAAGTATTGATGGCATATCATCACCAAGTTGAGACCCTTGTTCTGATACAACTCTGACAGATATGAAATGGGAAAAATATACGCCAGTTCGCTCTATGGGACTTGGTACCCTCGTACCATGACTGGCCTAGCCCTCAAACCGCACATATCCCTCACGTTGCAGATGACCCACTAGTGTCCCTAGATTTCTCTCTCTAGATTGACTTTGCCACATGCATGTGGCAAAAATCTGAATCCAACCCAGGGCGGAGCACAGGTAGGACATGATTTCTTTTCATACTCTCAATGCTGCTGAGAGAGAAATGGCTCCTAATTGATTAAAGGGGGGGGGGTAATAGAGCTCAACAAGATAGTAGTGTCCCCAAAGTGACACAATTATCCCACACCAGGGCTTGTGGCTCTGACCTCAAGCCTCTGCCCTTTCAACTCCGCTTCCCTAAGGCAAGTTGCAAAAGCAAAGGCTGGAAATATCCACCAAGACGGGGCTCTTCTGCTCTGTAAATGCAGTCCACACTCAGTCAGCAGACTCCTAACAAGCTAATCAAAATAAATTGGGATGGTGCATGCCTGGGTAACACTCCTTCCCAGCGCATAAATGGCCCTGTCTTTTATTTTGTCCATGTGACCACTGAGTTGGCCCTTTAATGAATGCACAGGAGATGCTGGCCACCAAGAGGCTGGGCTCCTCTTCTCATCTGAGGGGGTCCTCCCATCTCCTTTCCAGGCCTTTGCACAGCAAATGGCTGTGCATACTTGTGAAGCAATTGGCCATGTCTGCCCCCACAGGAAGCTGATGCAGATAGACTTGACACACACACACAAAGCACCCCCTTCCACCTGAGCACCCTGACTTCAGATGGGCTGTCAGCATGCTCTCTGGATTGCTTGCCTTCATCCTATGTTGAAACATCAGCCAGGTAGAGACCTTTGTTATGCATCTCCCCAAGACGCTGAGATTGGAAATGTTTCCCTAAATTCCACCCCACCTGCTGGTTTTGTGTTTGCAATAGCTTGCTGCTCCCTGGCTGGCCTCCATTAATGTACAAGGCTGAGAGAGAGCATATGCATGAAGTTCACATATTAGTAGGAGTCTTCTGCATCTTCAGGCTGGGGGATGCAGCCAGGTACCCAGCCTGACCCTTGCTGCATGCATTTGCGTTGATGCTGTAGACCTCCTCAGTGTGGAATGGCTTGAAGGTGCTGCCTCAAAAAAACATTACGTACACAGACACAGTCATCTCTAGGAATCCTAATGAGTGTACATAATACACACACATTCCCCTAATGTGAAAGCCACAGCCCACCATCCCCACATACCGAAATCCATGACTGATTTTGTCTCTTATACTAAAGCCATACAGCATTTGCATGCAACCCAGACCATCCTCCTATGGACTCTAAGTTGCCTCTAGATATGATTTTAACACCTTGCACTCTGTAAATGCTGGGGAACACACAGTGTGCTGCTCTGCTGCGTATGGACTATTAAGAGGAATAAGAGTGCCCAGCATGTTCAGCACGGATGAAATAGGTTTTCAAACGTTGTTGATTCTGAGCCACCCGAACCCACCATGGATATGGAACCCTGACTGTACCTCAGAAAAGACTTTGATCATTTTTGTAGCTGGAGACATGGCTCAGAGGTTAAGGGCACTTGTTGTCCTTTCTGGGTTTGGGTCCTACTACCGACAAGGTGGCTTACAATCAGTTCGAGGAGATTTGACAGTATCTTCTGACTCCAGCTGGCACAAGGATTGCATATGGCACCCATGAAATTTAATCATTTTCTTTTTTCCTTAAGTTTTCTTATTATTTTTGGGTTTATTGTTGTTGTTTGTTTGTTGTTGTTGTTTTCAAGACACAGTTTCTCTCTGTATCCCTGGTTGTCCTAGAATTCGCTTTGTAGACCAGCTGCGTCTGCCTCCTAAGGACTGATATTAAAGCACGCACCAAAACCACCCAGCTCCTTGCCTTATTTTTAAAATTCTTGCCTTTCTTTGTTTCTTCTATGTTGGAGTATATATGTGCCTGTAGTGAGGGAGGGGAATTGTGTGCTACATCTGGAGTATGGACTTGCAGGAAAAGTTATGTGAGTCTGTTCTCTCCCTCTACCGTGCGGGCCTGGGAATAGAACTCAAGCCATCAGACTTGGTGGCAAGCCACCCATCTCTCTGGCCCCTTGACGATTTTCTTAGTAAATAAATCTCCCATTGCTTCCTCTCTTATTTGGAGGCAGTTTTTCTTACTGTAAAGAAGACTTATTGACTTAAGGTCTAGGACTTATCCAGGCTCCCAGCCAGCTCATAAGAGCAATCAGGCTCTTGGCCAACCCATCAGGAGATCACTGGTGGGTGGTTTTAGTCCTCAGGAGGCTTTAGGTCCAAGTCTGAAGGCTCAGGGTGCCTGGCATAGATGAGGAATGACATTATTTACACCTATGGGTGGCAGAGATAGAGTCTCCCCTCTTCTTAGAAACTGCAGCAGCCATGCAACTGTCACCTCAAGGTAAGGAGAAGTGACCCAGGTGGAGGTCTCTGTCTGGGGCTGTCTCTTTTAGGGGTGTGACAAGGGAAAAGAGAAGCCATGCAAGTAAGGTTGCTGCTAACCTGACTTGTCAGATGCCACGGCGGTCTCCATGGAAGCTTCCCACCAGCCATCCTGCCACGTGCGCTGCCTGGGAGCTCTTGGCTCTTCAAGGCTGTGTCTAACACTCAACCCAGCATCAGCTGGACAGTTGTTTTCTCAGATCCCTTTGCAGTCAGTGCCAGTCGGGTGACTTTAATTTGATCAATGACACAGACGAGGACAGGTGCTGGCTAGCTTCCAGCCAAAAGACTTCTAAGCTGCTTCCCATTCTGTCCTTTGTCCACCTGCCTTTAATCTCACAGCCTTTCAGTTCACAAAAGTTGTCCCCTGCCTGGGACAGTGAGTGACATCCTGCCTATCCCTGGAAGCTCTGCTAACCCCACTTACACCAGCGTAAGAACGCACACACAAACATGTGCTATGCGCATACACAATTAAGGACTAGGGAGGTAAGGAGTCAGCCCTGAGGACCCTTTACCTGCTCAACAGTTGTCTCTCACTGGTCTCTGAGCTCTCCAAGGGGAAAGGGCATATTCCCAGGGCTTTTTATTACCCCTCTACCACCTAGCAGACCTGACCTAGAGGAAACAGTCCATAACTATGTACTTATTAAGAGAAAAGACACAGACAGAGAGCTCAGTTCTGAGAACATGACAAACTCTCAGCTTCAGAGAAAAATCCACAGCACCATGGCTTAGAGGTTCATCTTCCATGCAGTCCTGGGAGTAAATTCTAGCTGAGCCACTTAACCACTGTGTGATCCTAGGCAAGTTGCCTAACCTCTCAATGTCCATTTCCTTACCTACAAATGAGAATCTGAGTAATAACAATTTAATAAAGTTGCTATGAGAATTAAATACATTGATAAAAAAAATGCTACATGGTGGTAGCTCTTGTGGCAGTGCACTTGTGTGCATGTGTGTATGTGTGTATGCGATGTACATGTAAAGATCTCACTGTATAGCCCAGGCTGGCCTTGAACTTGAGACTATCCTTTCTCAGCCTCCTCAGCGCCGAGATGACAGGTCCCTACTAATGTTAGCTTCTTTTCTTATATTCATTGTTAGAGCGAACATTATGCTGGAGACATTCGAAATGAGACCTGGAACACGCAATCCCACTTTGGGTTAGACCATTCAGGTTGGTTCTGCCTCATTCCTGGATGCTTGCTCTACCAGTCTCCTTTCTGGCCATCAATACCACTGAGGCAAAGCTTGTCCCCTGACCGCTCCCCAGTTCTCCTTCCCAATGACCAGCGGTCACACACACAGTCGCTTGATTGATAAAGTCCCTATCTGGTCATTTACGATCTGGCTGCTAGAGAAGCAAGTCCTGCCAGCTTGAAAAGCAATTAATCTGCAAACAAGCTGGGCAGCAGCAGGCCTGGGCATTTCAGTCTCGGGCCGGGCCACTCCGGAGAGCAGACAAGACTGCAGCAGGCTATTTATTGTACATTTTAATTAAGTGCTTGTTAACAACAGTTATTTTAACAGTCATAAAATTACTGTTGTAATGCATTTTGTTCGAGGGAGAATGGAGGGGGCCTCAGGATTTTATGAAAGCAACCACAGATTGCCTTCACTTTAAATCAGAGAATAAATTCTGAAGAGGAGGGCCGGTGCTGTGGTCCAGGCCCAAGCGCTAATGGTTGTTTAATGCGCTCATCAGTGTTTGTAAGTCCTGAGCATACGGCGTGGACACAACAGCCCTCCAAACCTCTTTAACACTTATTTGAGATGACAGGAAAAATGAAACCATTTGTGCTTTCAATGGAAAAGCAATCATTGGTACATTATATTCGCCTTGCCCTATCAAGCTAATGCACGGTAAAAGTGTCACCAAATGTATTTAAGGGCCTGATGGACTGTTAACGTTGGATTCCTGGTACTGGACTGATTAATAAAAATCTTCAATTTGTATGTAAATGCAGTGAGGCCTCATATCATCGGCATACCTGCACCCTGAGAAAATAATAAACTGAAGTTTAATGCAGCAATTATCAGCATTTATGGGACTCTTAAAGTGGTTGGCGGCAGCCCTTGGAAGTAGGCACATAGAGAGAAGCCAGGGAAAGGAACGACATTCCTTCAGGATCAGTGGGCTTCTCCCAGAGGACAACACTGGCAGAGCTGGGAACACCACATGGTGGTACCCTGTGCATGACCAAGGAGTAGGCAGAGGGCTGTGATGCTGGCTGATGCTGGCTGATGCCTCAGGCTGTTGCCAGAAAGAAAGATGCTCCAGATAAAACAGTTGGGCATCCGCTGACACTCCAAGCTCTGATTCAGAGGAACTCCACAGAGAAGTCCTACAACCTGCTGGACCGAGCTATGTGTGCAATAACAAGGACACCCACGAGGCACCCCCAGAAACCTTGTATCTTGGTGCAAGTAGCAATGTCTTCAAGTCACTGGGTTGCTGTGTGTCCAGCCCAGGGCTAGGAACAGCTTTAAATATTATCTCATCCCTTATTATGTCAGAGGATGGCTCACTACTTACTAAATTCATTTCCTTTTCCTCTTGGTCACACAACTAAACTATACTTCCCAGACTTCCTTGCAGTTAAAGGTAGCTATGTGAGTTGGTTTGGTTGGCCAAGAATAGATAGACACTAAGATGAGATTGGTACACTAGATATGCAGGGGTTTTAAGCAATAGAGAGCAGGAGAACCCTTGGGCTACTGGCCATCCAACTGCTGCTTCGGGAGCAGAACAGGGAGAAAGGAGGCATGAGCATGGATTCTCAGATGGGATCACTCCTCCAAGAAAGTGTCTGCCAGGCTAACAGGAAGTCTTCCAGTCTTTGCCCATTGGTAGGTCACTGGTCTTGCTCCAGTGAGTCTGGCTTCATGTGCTCAGTCAGAAGAATATTGTGCTACCCCAGAGGAGCATGATGGGATAGCCAACAGACTAGCCTGGCTCCTGCAGCAAGGGACCAGAGGCACAGCACTCTGCGTGCCCAGCAACAGTGGCTGTGGGCTGGCTATTAAGATGTAGACAGGATTAATATACACTCCTTCTAGCCTTGGCCTCTCCAGTGCCCCATTGCATGCCCTTGCCGTGTTCACTGTTCTTAGCTTAAGGCAGACAAGATACTTATGGACTGAAAAGGCCAGAGCTGGAAAAGGCCCCATCCAATGCTTGAAGATATACTATCACCCCGAAAGACCACTGCTTAAGTGGGGGTGGGGGACAACTTCCATTAATTACAGCAAGCCATTGATTGAGATTGAGGGCCTTCCTGTTATAGCAGCTAAGCATTAGCCCCACCCCACCTATCAGTGGAAGGCATGTGCTCAGATCTCCATTTCCCAGTAAGAGCAGGAACCCAGAGAGAACAGCAACTCTGGCGGTTATAAGCACTTCTTTGACTCAACCAGGTTCTTTTTGTTTCCTGACCCAAGGCTTTTCTGACACTGTGGGGCTCCTTCGGCCAATAGGAATCCACTTAGCCTTCATTAGACATGTGCATTCCGAGCATCCCAAAAAGGTCAAAAGCCTATAAAGCCATCTCCACAGACAGGCTGGCAAGGCACAGATGATGGAAAGTTTCCCTTTTGTCCCAAGTAGACAGTAGAAAATGCATTCTGTCATGGACTCTTGGTGAAGGTGTACTTTGCTCCTTCTGCCCAGCACCCCTCCACAGCCCTCCGTCCACACCTGGCCTCCTGCTCCCTGGGATGCTTGTGAAGAGACGTCCTGCGTATCAGCCTTTGCCTAAGGATCTATTTCAGGGAGTGCCCAGCTGAAACGAGGTTGGAATCTAAAACAATCAACAGTTGCCACCGGCCCAAAACGGTCTGAATGAGCTTTTCAAGTAAGGAATAGCTATCACTTGGCAGAGAGAAATGGGATGAGGGGCTTCAGAAAGACAGGGAGAGAAATGAAGCTGAAAGAGAATGAGAAAGAAAGGGGGGGACCTCAATTTGTAGGTTAGCACAATGCTTCCCTGACTTCCTGAGTTCCAAATTGTCTTACTTTCTCCCAGATTCCAATCAAGGCTGCAAGCAGCTCCTGCCCTATCAGGGTCTCACACCCACCAGCATGGGGTAAAGGAGGAGATGGGGAGGGGGGAATAGAGAATCTCAGCAGGCATTAACCAGTCAGCTAGGGTAAGAAAAGCAACCAGGTGGAATCTCAGGGTTGTTTTGATTTGCATTTCCCTGATGACTAAGGATGCTGAACATTTCTTTAGGTACTTCTCAGCCATTTGGTGTTCATCAATTGAGAATTCTTTGTTTAGCTCTGTACCCCATTTTTAATAGGGTTATCTGGTTCTCTGGAGTCTAACTTCTTTAGTTCTTTGTATGTATTAGACATTAACCCTCTATCGGATGTAGGATTGGTAAAGATCTTTTCCCAATTGCCATTTTGTCCTATTGACAGTGTCCTTTGCCTTACAGAAGCTTTGCAATTTTATGAGGTCCCATTTGTCAATTCTTGATCTTAGAGCAGAAGCTATGGAAGGAGTTGCAGAGACAAAGTGTGGAGCAGAGACTGAAGGAAGGACAATCTAGAGACTGTTCTACCTGGGAATCCTTCCCATATTCAATCACCAAACCCAGACACTATTGTGGATGCCAGCAAGTGCTAGATGACAGGAGCCTGATATAGCTGTCTCCTGAGAGGCTCTGACAATGCCCAACTAATACAGAAGTAGAGGCTCACAGCCATCCGTTGGACTGAGCACAGGGTCCCCAATGGAGAAGCTAGAGAAAGGACCCAAGGAGCTGAAGGGTTTGCAGCCCCTTTGGAAGAACAACAATATGAACTAACTAGTACCCTCAGAGCTCCCAGAGACTAAACCACCAACCAAAGAGTACACATGGTGGGACTCATGGCTCCAACTGCGTGTATGTGGCAGAGGATGGCCTAGTCAGTCATCAATGGGAGGAGAAACCTTTGGTCCTGTGAAAGTTCTATACCCCAGTGTAGATGAATGCCAGGGCCAGGAAGCAGGAGAGGGTGGGTTGGTGAGCTGGAGGCGAGGGGAGGGGAGCAAGGGGTTTTATCAGAGGGGAAACCAGGAAAGGAGATATCATTTGAAATGTAAATAAAGAAAAGATCTAATAAAAATAAAATAAAATAAATTTAAAAAGAAAAAAAGAAAAAGAAAAGCAACCAGCCCACCTGAATCAAGGGTTCCTCTCATTCTAGGGGATCCAGGTCTAGGCCGCTTGTGTGGAGCTTTGGGGATGGGGGTTGGGGAGAGAGGACAGAGCCAGTGGTGTGCCTGCCTACCCCTCCCCAGCACTCAAATCAACAGGGAAACAACAAAACCAATTTGCTAATGATAAAATAAGACCTTCACATTTTCCAAAATGGATCCATGTGCTCTGGCAACTTTTGACCCACTTCCTCTTCCTCCGGGAAGGCAAGGAAATGGCTGCATTGGTCGTGTGCCTGGCCTGCCTAGCAGAACTTGGACTCCTGCTGCTGTTCACTGGCTTCCTAAACACCTCCACCACCCAACACAGCCAGGGCATGAGTGACTGATGTAAACGTTGATCTTGGCACCCATAGTCCACAGAATAGCAGCAAAGACATTTGGGGCTCTGTTGTCTCTTTTTCCTGTAACAGAAGAGGTAAACCTTCCTTTTTTTCTTTATAAATTTTTAATAAGGGTGTGTGTGTGTGTGTGTGTGTGTGTGTTTGCGTGTGTGTGTGATGCTGTACATATGCAGTATACATATTTTTTAGTGTGAATGTATACACACATGCATGTAGATTCGCACCAACATGTTACCTGTGAATGTAACTTAAAGTTCACTGACACAGCTCGGCAGCTTGGCTGCTTCTCAGTGTGCTATGGGGATCCATCGGCAGCTGCCCCATCCCCGACTTCCCAGCACCTGGTTTCTGGGTGCATGTTACACCCAGATTTTTCAATATTTTTTTAAATTGATAGTAAACAGCTATCACCTAAAATCACCCCCTCGTAATCGCATATGTATTTTAAGCATGCTATTTGTAGTTAAATATTCAGCTTGCCAAGTGAGCAGTCAGTCAGTGCCCAGAACCCTTTCCACCATGCAAACCCAAAACTAGAAGGCCACCAACTGACTGCTTTCTGTATGTGTGGCGGTAAAGACAATAAATGGCCCACATAAGTGGAATGGCACTATGCAGGGGTTTTGCGTCCTCAGGTCTAGCCAAGCTGGGGCTTGTGTCAGCATCTGCCTGTTCTGTTTTTCCAGTCCCCTTGGGTTGCTCAGACATTTTTGGCTCTGTCGCTGCTGTGCATGTGAGCGTGCAGATGCATCTTCAAGATGCTGCTCTCAGTAGGAAGGAAGGAATACTCCTAGACCTCGTGGCCCCTCACTAGCCTGGGGAGAGGAGGCAGGGCTGCACTTACCAGCTCAGATTCTGTAATCTGACTGGACTGGTTTTAAATATTGATTTGCACTTCGCACTCTACCCAGGCAGGGCCGTGAACACTTGTGGGGCCCTTGACACGTGCCAACTGCTCTTCGACCACTTCACACAGGGTTAGTGCTCAGGGAACTCACTGAAATTCTCTACAGTGGCTGCTATTACTCACCCTGTTTCCCAGAGGAAGTTAAGTGGTTTATCTGAATTCAAATAAGAAACAGAGCCAAGATGTCAGTGCAGACAATCTTGTCCCAAAGCCCATATGTCTAGAAGGATGGAGTGATGGTCATCAGGACTTGAGTCAAACCTGGCCCTGCTGCAACATCCGGGTGGGTGGAGGGTTGATTCCTCTGGACCTAGTGCTGTCGGAGGAGGTAAATGTATTTATAACCACTCTCTGCTTTCCTCTCTCAGAGACCAGGTTTCCTAAAAGTTCCATAGTGTTCTCCATGTCATGGGGTGAACAAGAAGAGGACCCGGGGTTCCAAATTCTGGCCTTTCACCAGCCACGCCCCGCGCTGCTCTCTTGGCCAGTGATCCCTGCATGAATCCCTTCATAAAGAACGAGGAAGGGCTATGGGCAAAAATCTCTCACAGGCTCCAGTCCTTCCAGTGAGCGCTTCAGCGGGAGCAGAAATTCCAAGGACATCTGGCAGGGAGGCAATCAAGGGAGACCCGTGAAGAGGAGGAAGAGGAAGCTGGTGGAAGCTGGAGAGGAGTATGTGCCTGGGGCAGCCACAGGAAATGGGAGAAGGAAGAGAGGTGGGGGGAGGAGGGAGGGAAAGCATCTTTCTAGAGATGAATGTCATCCATATTAAAGCCTCCTAGTAGTCCCAAGTAAAAAGTTAGAACCCATTAAAGATTATAAATAGTTTTGATTTTAGACTATTCCTTTCTGAATACCACACTGAGGTAAGGCTAGCCTACATGGGGCTCAGTCTGCATTTGGGTTAAGCCAATTGAGAAATATGATTTTTGACTGTTTTGGTTTAAGCTGGACATGGTGTCACAGGCCTCCAGCCCCAGTGCTCACAAGGCTGAGGCAGGAAGTCACAAGCCAGTCTGGAAGACATAGCAAGACCCTGCCTCAAAAACAATTTTGGTTTTGTTGTTGTTGTATTTTATTTTATTTCTTTATTCTTTTCTTTTTTTTCTTTTCTTCTTTCTCTCCTTCACTTTCTTTCTATTTTCCTTTCTTTCTTCCTTTTATATACATTTTCTGTGGTTCCAAACAATAACTATGACAGGCAGAGATGGTCCTCATCTTGGGCTCGCTGTCAAAGACTCAGAAGACCATCGGAGCTGTTAAAACTAGGGATGGAACTGACTGGGCATATCTCGTTCACATTCTGTGGCTCCTTTCTCTTCTCACCTCTCCCCTCCCTCCAGGGTCTCGCTGTGCACGTAGCTTACATGGATGTTAAATTCATTCCAATTTATGGCAACGCTCTTCCTCCAGCCTCCAGCACCCTGGGCTGATAAGTATGTGCCACCAAATCTGGTTTTCTCTGTTTCTCCTTATATAAGCCATATGGAGGACTACCTTATAGGAGAAGCTGAGGCCCCTGTAGGGCGTCTGTCTGCAGCTTCTAGGTTCCTCCGATCCTATGGTCTGGGCTTGTCTCTGTCATACACTCTCTACTCAAGTTCTCAGCACCCTCCTGCTCTGCTGCGCCCTTCCTCATCCATCACTGCCCCTCAGTCCTCACTCAGGGAATGTGACAGTTGGGATGCCTCCGGGGCTCACTTGTTTGAGTAGCTGATGGTGCTGTTTAGGGGAGGTCATAAGACCCTCGAGATGCAAGGCATAGTAGTGGAGTTATAATCCACTGAGCCCTTTGCTTCCCGGTCATCACCTGTTGTAAGTCACACAGTCAGCTCCCACCACCCTAGAGCAACCCCCTCCAGTTCCCACCACCCTCGAGCAACCCCCTACAGTCGCCAATACCTAGAACAACTCCCTGCAGTTCCCAACATCATAGAACAAGTCCCACCAGTTCCCACCATCATTGACCAATCGCCCCCAGCTCCTACCACCAATTGACCAACTCCCTCTAGTTCTTACCACCACTGACCAATCCCCTCCAGCTCCAACCACCACTGACCAATCCCTTCCAGCTCCTCTCACCACTGACCAATCCCTTCCAGCTCCTACCACCACTGATACAATCCCTTCCAGCTCCAATCACCATGATTCCTTCACCATGATGGGTTGCAACCTCTCAAACCATGATTCAAAATACCCTAAACACACACACACACACACACACACACACACACATACACACATCCCTAAGTTGGTTTTGTCAGGTAACTGGTTCTGGCAATATAAATGTGACTGTCATAGGAGTTAGAAAGTGTCCATGACAGTGCAGCCTTCCATGGTCCTCCTGACACCTGGAGCTGTCAAGTTACTACTACAGAGAAAGAAAGTTTAGATGGACTCTTGGCTACATGGCACCAAAATGGCTACTGGTTAACTTCAAATTCCCTCTCTGTCTATCTACCTCCTTCTTAGTCACTGTCTGTCAGTCTTTCAGAAACTATCTTTTGCTGGATGTGATAGAATTCATCTATCATCCACTCAAGAAATGGAGGTACAAGGGTCATGATATTCAACTTGGACTTCATAGTGAATGATCTTGTCTCCAAGAGAAACAAAAAGGCAAAACTTGCCTTTTAATTTTCTAATAGCACTAAGAATATTTCATACACATTATACCAAAAAGAATCAGAAAAAACAAAAAGTTAACATTCACCTCCTCTGTGTTTATCATGAGCTGCCTTTTTTGGGCATAAGCCTGTGAGGGTTTCCCATGCTACAGATGCAGACACTGAGACACAGGGATGCCAAGGAACTGCTCAAATGTCACTTATACTGGAAGGAGTGGAGCACAAGTCTAGCTAGCCTGACTCCACAACCCTGGCTATGTACCCTTCACTCACTTGGCTTTACCTGTTCCCCCATGACTCCAAACACTAGGCCTCATGCAACAGGTGCAGGAAGTCCTTTGGGGAAGTGGAGAGGAGGAGACGGTTCATCAGGATGGCTTTGGGCACATGCCCTCTATCCCTGGAAATAGCCTTCGCTCTGTATGAGCATCCACCAGACCAGGCAAGAGGATCTCCCTTCCGACCTCTAGAAGTACCCCTATTTCTGGGCTTCATATGCCCAGGGCCTGCAGTCACCGTACACATGTTTCCACCCACCTAAGTGACTTTGTAAGTGAACAGCAAACCTCCAAAGAAATCTCTCTTCATACACAAAAGCAGATCAATAGATGGTTCCACACCCCGCCTCAGCGGGACTTTAGAAAAATACCAGAGGCCCCCTACCTCATGGTGGCCTCCCATCTACTCAGACCTGAGAAAGTGCCATTCTGTAGAAGGTAGATAGAGGAGAATTGTCACAAGTTGCAGGCCTGCCTGGTCTCCCATAGCAAGACCCCGGCTAGAGAGTAAGGCTCTGTCTCCAAAGAGTGACAGCAGATGTTGCCTTGGGATTTTAAATAAGCTGGCTGAGGGGTGGCCAGGTGGGGCCAGGGACTATATAACAGATCTGAGCTATGAAGCCCATGTCCTGATGCAGGCTCCCTGAAGCAGACCCTGTAAGAAAATCCAGGATACAGTGTGCTTACTTGGGGGTTGGGAGGAGGGTAATCCCAAAAAGCATGAAATCAAGTCAAGGAACAGAGCAAAGCCAAGAAGATTAACAATGAGTGAGAAAAGGAGGCTGGATGCCCTCAGACACCCCCTCCCCCACCCAAGGAGCCCCATAGAACTAGATTCAGAGTCAACCCATAGAGAGACAGGAAGACAGAGCTGTCTGTTTGAAATGTCCACTCTATATCTTCTAACTAAAGGTCTAAACATGAAGGGGAAGTATCCAGCCCCTGTCTTCAAATAAGTACATGGCATGGCTGTGTCTGTGCTCATTAAACACCTTCATCCCTTGCTGACAAACGCCTGTTAGAGGATGGTGATCTTTGGGTTTTTATGTTGGTCTTTCTTCTCTCTTGAAAATGCTAGTGAAAAAGATGTAGACCTGGTAGATTACATCAGCAGTAGTTCCCTGGGCCTGGGCTGATGTGGTGACAGATCATCAAAGCACAGCTCAGATGACCCAGGGTCACAGCTTGATGACCCGACCCAGGTCATAGCCCCATCCGGCTCACCAGAGCCAATCCAGCTGGGGCCTGGGCTGAAGGATTCAGCTTCCCTCCCAAGGGGATTTGAAGTGCAAGGGCCCAGCACATGAACACCCTCTCCTGGTAAGTGTTCTTCCTTCCTTCCTCTGGGTTACACAATGGAGAAAGCCCCAGTGTCATTAATCACTCACGCTACAGGACTTCCAAGCCTTGTAAAGCCCCACAGAAAGTGTAGTCCCTCTTTGGGGCCTGATTTGCTTCAGAACCAGGTTCAGAACAGATAGAAAACAAAGTTGCAGACAGAAAACAAAGGAGGAAGCAAAAAACTAAAAGGAAGTTGAGTCTGACTCTATATCTCTATCACTGTTGGGGAATGTTCTAAAATACAATTTCTTCTCCCCTCTTCCCAGATGAGGTGATGAATTTTTTTCATCTTCAGCTTCCCAACAGGACTAACAGGAAGCATGGCATGTCCTACGGCCCCCTTACCTCGAAAACTAAGGCTCTTAATCCAGCCACAGGC
>JADRCD010199245.1:0-12201 GCA_019843815.1 Montemys delectorum | reverse complement strand
GAACTCAAGCAGGTCAGGAAGCAGGAGCTGATGCAGAGGCCATGGAAGGATGTTCCTTACTGGCTTGCTTGCTTCTCCTGGCTTGCTCAGCCTGCTCTCTTATAGAACCCAAGACTTCCAGCCCAGGGATGGCACTACTCCTTTGATCACTAATTGAGAAAATGCCCCACAGCTGGATTTCATGGAGGCATTTCCCCAACTGAAGCTCACTTCTCTGTGATAACTCCAGCCTGTGTCAAGTTGACACACAAAACTAGCCAGTACACATACCCAGTGTGACTCTGTTGAAGAAAACTTTTTCTTTTTTAGCTGGTAGTTTGAGCTCAAGAGAGTAGGAGCTGCGCCTGCTCTCTCAGCCTTTACAGCCTGCATAGGTAGCAGGCGTTCATTTAGCATTTGGTAGAAGCAACCAGTCCTTCAGGAGAATTAGGATTGAGGGTCACCAAACACGAGGGTCAGGCCTGGGAGTGACCCCGTTGAGGGAGGGGGGGCAGGCATTCAGAGCTGGGCACAGAGGCACAAACCGCCCAGAGAGCGGGAGGAGCCTTAAAGGCAGAAGGCATCGGGTTGGTGATGAGATCAAAGGCCCATACTGGCTTTGGACGGAACCATTCTTGCCTAAATATAATCCATAGTCATCCTATGGCCAGGTACCAAGCCCCAGCCCACTTTACCAACCATTTGGACTTGGGGGAGTTGTATAGTCGCCACAAAACTTTGTTTCTTAATATATAAATATATGCAACTTCCTCCTAACCCAGAGGAATCAAATGAGGCAGGCTGTAGAGAACACTGCACAGTGTCCAGCCCCAGTGCTGTTTCAAAGAATGCTAATATTATTTGAGTATTTTAATATATATGAATATATATTATATTTATTTTTATTTTATGTGTGTGAGTGAGTGTCTGTCTGCCTCTCTGCATGTCTGTGCACCACTTGTGTGCCCTGACACTGGAGTTATAGAGAGTTGTGAGCCACCATGGGAGTGCTGGAAACCAAGCTCAGGTTCCCCAAAAGATGCACTGACACGGTGTGGTCGGAGCTGCGGAACGTCAGTTTTCCAGTGTACACACCAGCACTGGGAGTTATCACTCTTTCCAATTTGACTTCCTCTCCAAAAATCCAAGTAGTAGGAACTGTTTCCAGTTTGTGACCTGCAGAAGCTGAATATTACTCTACATGTTTATTGGTGGCAATCTTATGACATCCAAAGGTCCGTGCTCTACTATGCCATAAAAACCACCCTTTTGTTATTGTGGTGGTGGTGGGTTTACACAACTGTAGGCAGCGGAGTTGAGGCTGTTAAGTACTGGGACCCTGGTAAGAGGCGACACAAAGGTGACTTGGGTACTCAGCACCCTTCTCAGTGAGCTAGCCTTCAAGAAGAGGAGATGAATGTGGGCTAGGCTGTTCAACTGGGAGATGAGGGGTGGGTTACAGCAGAACAGAACCAGATGTGTGTGATTCTTGTCTTGGCTAGTGTTGGTGAGGCATCCAACAGCTGGCACTTGCCCAATTTAGGCTTGAAGGAATTACAACCATTTAGAAGGTGCTCTGGGTGACGAAGCAGAATAAATGGTGTTGACTCAGTTGAGTATTCTGACATTTTTGCACCTGAGAACTCTTAGGGTTTGTATTAATACTGTAGTTTGGGTAACAGGGAAAGAACACCCAATGAATGCAGATTTTATTAGCTGAGGACTGGGATTGGCTTACAAAACAGAGAGGCAGCCATTCTGGGGTCCACTAATGAGAGACACAGCATGGGATTCAGAAGTTCAGGTCACTCCCTGACTTCTCTCTGTGCCCTCAACTTCTCTCTGTCCAGCCACAGGTTCACTATCTCCTATCCATTCCTTTACTAGCCAGATAGTCTCTCACAGATTCCATTTAATTGTGGGAATCTTTTTTTCTCGACCCAATGTTTTAATCAGAATTATATCAATACTGATCTGTTTCCACGGAGAAAATATTTTCTGGATTCAACTTTATTGAAACAGTTTTAAGATTTTAGGAAACAGTAGGTCAGGTTGTATCCACCCTGTGGCCTGTTGTAAGATTCGTGCTGCCAAGGATAACCATGGAATGCGGCCTGGCACAAAAGCAGAGGCAGCTTAAGGGCATAGTTCTTGAGCATGGACAACATGTTGGGCATGTTGTAGATGACAACATAGTGTCACAACCTCAAAAGGGCAGACACCCCTGCTTGCCACCGGCACCTCATACCATCTTCATTGTTGTGTGTATTAGTTCTTTTCCATGTAAGTTTTCTGTGCCAAATTTTGTTCAGTATATTTGACCAATGTGGTTTCTTTCTATCATCTTTCTTTCTTTTCCCTTTTTTGCTTGCTTGTTTGTTTGAGATGCTAAGAATAAAACCCAGAGAGTTGCACATCTCTGAGACAGCATCTCACTGTGTACTAGATTAGCCGTGCATTCTTTTTTATTTATTTATTTAACATTTACTGGGAGGTAGGCATGAATATGGAGGTCAGAGGGCAATGTTCAAGAGCATGTTCTCTACTTCCCATGGGGTTCCAGGGATCGAATGCAGGCTACTCTTACCTTCCAAATCACCCTGCCACTGACCATGAACCATCAACCCTCCTACCTCAGTTTTCTATATTACAGGCATACATGGCATCAGCCAACTGATTTCTTAAAAACCAAATTCTTAACATGTATTAAGTATATGAAGTAGTGAAATTCATCATGCTATTTTCATACATGTATATACTAATTTTCTTTAGAAACTATCTGAGTCTGTAGCACTTTTCTTGGCTTAACTTAGTGGATCAAGAAGTCTTATGTTGACTCTTCCATTTCGTAATCCTCCTTGAGACTTGGATGGAAGACGTTTGCCCTCCGGGAAACAGAGATTAAGTGTTGCTTTGACTATTGCATGGAAGGACTTAGCAGTCGGGGCCCTGTGAGTCTGACCTGGTCTGACGGCTCTTTTGATAGGCCACTGGTTGAGTGGCCTTTACAGATAAGCTTTTTGATGTTTGATATTGGGGAATTCTAACTGCATCCCAATGAAAAGAAATGTTAAGGACCCACCTCCGACAACTTTATTATTCTCATTAGTAGACATACTAAAATATTAGTGATTGTTATTATTGTATTTTCAACTTTTAAAAAAATTGTATGTCTGTGTGTGTGAGAGAGAGAGAAAGAGAGAGGGGGGAGAAAGAGAGAGGAGAGAGAAAGAGAGAGAGAGAGAGAGAGAGAGAGAGAGAGAGAGAGAGAGAGAGAGAGAATTTGTTTTCTTTCTTGTTATAAAAATTCTAAATCACTCAAGAAGGCCGCAGCAGAATAGTTGCCATGATTTGTGGTCAATGTGATCCCTGTCAAAAGAATATTCTACAAAATACTTCCGATTTTCCTCTTGTACTGAAAACCTTAAAGTACTCATTGTGTCCAGTCCTTTACAAAGAGGCTGGATGACCCCATCTCTCACACTGCAGTCCTGAATTCCTACACAGTTGTCAAAATCCTAAACTGCCTGCTGTGTTGGGGTCACAAGGAGCATAATGTGGTGAACACCTGAGTCTGTCCCACTCTCTCTAATAAAAGAGCTCAAACTGTTTCTGAAGGCTGCCATGGCTGAGGTATAGCTCCAGGGAGGAGCCACATTCCTTCTTAGCATGTACTAAGTACAGAATGGACAAGACAGCTCTCTGGGGGCTTTGTGTAAAGGCTCTGACCCTTTCACAAGGCCTACCCCCAAACACCAGCTCAGGGTGAGGTTAATTTTCTCCATGAATACTGGAGGGACACAAACTTTCAGTCCACAGCAGTGAGTGAGGACAATACATTCTTACGTCCTCAAACCATGGAGTCAGATGTCCAAAATGTCTGTCAAGTAGCCAGTGGTAGGGTGCATCTTAGCAGTGAGTGACGACAGAGGGCAGCTTGTCAGACTCACCCGTGGCTGTCAAATAAAGAAAAACAGACTTATAGGTCTCCTGAGGAAAGCCAGTTTTCTGTGTCAGGTGTGATCGTGCATGCCTTTAATTCAGGACTCAGGAAGCAGGTGGAGCTCTCTGAGTTTGAGGCTAGCCTGGTCTGCACAGTAAGTTCCAAATTCCACATGTAACCAAGGCTACACAGTTTGATCTGATCTTTAAAAAAAAAAATGTTTTGCTTGTGCTCTTTGTACTGATGTGCAATGAGGCTAGCGTGTTGGGACTGCCAAGACGTCATTGTTTCAAGGCGTCAGCGTCCGAGGGAGACCTCATTTTTTGAAACTTGGAATTACCGAGGAGCCTTTGATGTTTTCCTCCTGTTGCCAACTGAAGTCAGCTTCTTTTTTTCTCTCCTTTAACAGATGAGGAGAAAGAAAATAACAGAGCATCCAAGCCCCACTCCACGCCTGCCACCCTGCAATGGTAAGTGCCTGCTTTCGACAAGCGTGAGCCACCCTGATCTTTCTAGCTAGGGCAGGTTATCCCTTGGCTCTTTTGACAGTGTGACGCTTATTTGGTGAGCCTCGAGAAAATCTCCATCTAAGGTAAACACAAAGGGTTCACCTTAGACGGAGCCTGGTGGTTTGAGTTTTCATATGTCTTTTCTTTGGAAGTAAATTTTATTCTCGTTAGCAAAATATAGGTAAGGATTAGATTTTATGTGACTGTTGTTAATTGAGTTTTAATAGGATCTGTTATTACAATGGATGGAGTTTTAGCAAATGTTAGGAATGAGAGTCTGTCCATTTTTAACCTAAAGAGCCCCAAATAAATTTTAATAGTTGATGGAAATAGAATTACTTTAACACTACTACAACAACAAAAGCAATCCTCTAAATGAATTTCCATTTATTATTTGAAACTCCTGGACTTGGTGAAATGTATAGCTTTCTTCTCAAAACTTTGTTTGAACATTGTGCTGTGGCTTTGAGCCCTGGAGCTCTCTGACGTGAGGCCCATCCTAGAGAATCTCAGCAGTTGAAGACTATTCTTCCCTTAGCAGTCTGGCTCAGTGAACCCAAAGGAACCCACGAGTGAAGGGGAGGGACAGGTTTGAAGAATAGATGGTGTCACATCGATTCGGTGCCAGCTCCTGTGTGTGGTTCCCTTGCCTGCTCTATGTCATCTAGGTCAATGGCTTTCTGTTACTGTGTCTGTTTTCTAGAGGAGGAAGGAACACTGAGGCAGTTACATCATTGGTGGGCCACTGCTTTTTAAGTGGGAGGAGCCAGGAATCCGTCTGGGGTTCTAACTGCCAACCTGGTTCTTGGGAAGAGGAAGCTGAAGGATCGGATGGAGAAAGGAAGCCAGTGGCTATGTCAAGGCCCATGTCATGTTTTAGTCTCTGGACAGATGTATGCAGAGAGGAGGGAAAGATAGCAGAGGAGAAGGCACCTGCATAGATCTCAGGTGGCCCTCTAGGAGTCTTCATGGCCAGCTTGCTAGCAGAACTTCAATGAGAAGGAACGCACATAAAGAAAGACACATAAGGGGGACAAGCAAAGATCTATAAAGAAGTCTTGGAGGCCCCCTGTGTTTTCTGGTGACAGAGCTAGCTGATGGCTGACACTCTTATAATGGGAGCTGATGTCCTTCGAGATGCCTGCCCTCGTTTGTCTTCCTCTTGTCTCTGCAAGCATTAGCCAGAAGCCTGTCACCTGGGGATGAGGCTCAGTTGGATGAGCGCTTGCCCTGGGTACAGGAAGCCCAATTTCAATGCCCAACCCATGATAAACCACATGTGATAACTCATGCATGTAATCCCAGCACGTGGACGGTGGAGGCCAGAGGGTTACATGTAGTGAGTTCGAGATCAGCCTGGCTACATGAGATCCTGTTCTCCCTACAACGGGGGGGGGGGGGGGGGGGGGGGGGGGGGGGGTGGTGTCAGAGATTCTAAATTGACCTCCCCTCTTGTGGCATCTGTTTTTCTGTGATTCTTGAGCATCTGCCTGGAATGGTGAGATTGTGTCATCTGATGCTAACATCAGACTGGGGTCAGATCCCAACTGTGTCACTTGCCAGCCTCAGGCCATGTCCTCAGCCTCCCTCTGCCTCAGTTTACACACTGGTGCAATGGAGGTGACATCCTGAAGATGAACTACCCAGCTCAGACAATGCTTGCCATGGAGGGGTGGCACTTAGTCCCTCAGCACACTCCTTCTGTATAAGTCCCCAGAACAGGACAGGCCCCCTTCTGCATTCTACGTCTGGGACATCTGATTTTGTATCTGAGATTTGTTCTTTGGAATACAAGGTCAGGTGGAACATTCTAGAACCAATTTCATCCCATGCAAGCATGGAGCAAAACAGATATGAAAGTGTGTATATTTAGGAATATCAAATCCAACACCAATTTCCTTTCTGTTGCATGTTAACATAGCTTCAGTCATTAACTAAATCCAAGCAGTGCTTAGTGAATGCCTACTATGTGTCATGGCTGGTCCTAATGGGATAAAAAAGAGGATTGCTGGGCAAGCATCTATCTATCTATCTATCTAATCTATCTATCTATCTAAATATTTATTTGTTTGTTTGTTTTGAGACAGGATCTGTAGCCCTCTCTCTGGCCTCTCCCTACTGCGTTTAAGGATTACAGTGTAAGCCAGGTACTACATACACCTGGTTTATCCAGGGCTTTGGGCAAGCTTGGCAAGCATGCTACCAACTGAGCTACATCCACAGTGGTTATTTTTTAAGGGACCTGGCACACATCAGCCTGTGGTGGGTGCTGTGAGAGACTTAGAAGTTAGGGTTTCTAGTGAGCGGTGAGGAAAAGCATCTCTAAGGTGACACTTCAGTAGAGAGATGTGTAACAGCAAACCCTCTCTGACACCTCGCCCAGTGGAAGCTAGGGCCAGAGAAACATCCAGACAGGGCCACTGCGGTGCCCTGAGGCTGTAGCTGGGCTCTCCACTCTACAGGATGAGCACATAGTAGTGCGCTCAGCCTGTGCCACTACTTGAAGCAGATTCCTGAGGAGCTGGGCTGGAAGAGACTGGACTCTGGCTTCAAGGAGACCCCTTGGGCAGTTTCGAGGCCTCCACATCCTCTCAGAAATGAACCTTTGTCAAGTCCAACATGGAATTAAGCCTTTAATTGCCCCCCTCACCACCCATGCCCCACCATCGAACCCAAGCCAATGGGAGGGCCTTTGGGAAAGGCAGTATTCTTCATATTCTGCCAAGGAAACTTCCCCCTCTGGGGACTCAGCCTCAGAAACCCACTTCCCTGTGCCAGCTGTGACCTTAATCATGAGTGCTGTCTGGTTACCCGCAAAGGCATCCCAGGAAGGAAGCAGGCTGGGCTTGGTCAAGTGCCATATGCGGCACAGCCTGTAAGGAGCGCTGTGATTCAGATGAGGGGCCCCGTACTGTTTATCCCTAAGTGTGCTCGGGGCAGAAGCAGGAGGATCAGGAGCTCACAACCAGACTCTGCCTTATCAAATCCGAGGACTATGAGACACACACACACACACACACACACACACACACACACACACACCAGAAACTGACGAGAGGGGAAAGCAGGGAGTGAGAGAGACCAGGAGTGGACCTAAGGGGTGAGAGTAGGGGGTTATGTGTAGGACATTCCTCTAAACTTGAATAGGAGGAGTCATGCTTAAACCCGCTGTAAAATTTCCTCTTAACCAATTATTTTTCTAAAATAGTTTCCGACTAAAAGCTTTCTCTCTCCAAAGGAACTGGACCCATCCCTTGTTTTACAGATGACACAGTTGATTTACAGTGTGTCTCCCTTTAGCTCTGGCTGCCTGGGAGCTCAGAGATTAGTCTGAGTTGAGTTATTAGTGATCTGTCTGAAAATCCAGGGGTGCTTGAATGCTGTTGCACACTCCTCTCTCCTTTGTGTAACGCTCGCCGTTTACACTTCGTTAGCATCTTAGAAAAGCTGGGGTATTAATGCAGTCATCAGTGCCTCCTGTCTCTTCTGTTATTGGTGCAAACAACACATTTCCTTGTTCAAAACTTAAACTGAGGATTAGGTGAAAGCCCATTCTCACTATAGTTTTTTTTTTTTTTTTGCTTCTTCCTTAAAAGTAACTGTTTTCAGTAAGATATGTGAATATGTTTGTATTACGTGAGTGCCTGTGGGAGTTTTGCACGGTGTGTTTTTAATTTTTTATTTTATTTATATTTTCTCTATAAAAAAAACACACAATGTGGGCGGGTGAGATGGCTCAGCTGGTAAGAACACTGACTGCTCTTCCAAAGGTCCTGAGTTCAAATCCCAGCAACCACATGGTGGCTCACAACCATACATAATGAGATCTAACGCCCTCTTCTGGTGTGTCAGAAGACAGCTACAGTGCACTTATGTATAATAATAAATAAATCTTTGGGCCGGAGCTAACAGGGACTGAGCAAGTGGAGTTGACCTGAGTGAGCAGAGGTCCTAAAATTCAATCCCCAACAACCACATGAAGGCTCACAACCATCTGTACAGCTACAGTGTACTCACATACATAAAATAAATAAATTTTAAGAAACATACACAATGTATTATACTATTGCTTCATAGTCAGCCAGACTCCATTGATTCAGAGCTTGCTTTATTCCTTATAAGAGCTTTCTGACGTCACACCCAGATCAGTGAAATCATAGTGGAATAGTGATGTCACAGTGGATTAGTGACACCACATTGGGTTGGCGATGCCATAGTGGATTAGTGATACCACACCAAATTAGAGCTACTACAGTGGATTAGTGACATCACACCAGATTAGCAACATCACACCAGTTGAGTGTTGCCATGACAGATTAGTGATGTCACACTGGGATAGCTAATAAAGAATTAACCTCAGGTTAGAGAGGTGGCTCAGTGGGTAAAAGAACCTGCCACCAAGCCTAGCGACCTGAGTCTGAGCCATGGAACCCACACGGTAGGACAGAAATGACCTCTATATACCTGCCATGGCAATGCATGCCTACTTTCACTCCTATCTCTATCTCTGTCTGTCTGTCTGTTTGTCTGTCTGTCTGTCTGCCTCTCTCTCTCTCTCTCTCTCTCTCACACACACACACACACACACACACACACACACACACACACACATTCAAAGATTGGGAATCACTTCACTGTAAGTGGCATTCTGTGCTTCATGGAGTGCAGCAGCAGAATTTAGCCTCCCATTTCCCTCTTGATGTGGATTTTAGGTCTGTCCAAATCTCATCTCTCATTTATAAGCAGGACCCCAAAGATGGTTTTGTCCCCCCCACCACCACCCCAAGACAGGATTTCTCTGTATAGCCCCAGCTGTCCTGGAACTCACTCTGTAGACCAGGCTGGCCTCGAACTCAGAAATCTACCTGCTTCTGCCTCCCAAGTGCTGGGATTAAAGGCATGTGCCACCACAGCCCCAAAGACAGTTTTTATGTGGGGCCTCTGGCCACCCCAGGAGGGTCCCTCTGTGTAAGCATGGACAGCAATAGCTGGTATCTACATGTGGGATGGTGATGGGGTTGCAAAACTGTCCATCAAACAGTTTCTGCTTTACCTGCAGCACAGAATACTCACACACACAAACCTAGAAAGCTCTCTGTATAAGAGTCTTCTGTCTGAGGCGTTTCTGTCCTTCGGCTGTCCCAGTCTCCTGCGGCAGTTGCAGCCCCAGGGATGTTAAAAGGGAGAGCTACAAGGCCAGGCTGACAGCACCCACCCTCCCTGGGACAACTTGGCTTGCTACTAGAACTGGGTTAGGAATGATTTGCTTCTCCTGCGGCCTCTCCCTTCCAGAGCCCCCTCCCCACCACCCTGGAGACACCAGGCCTCCTCCGAGAACAAATAACTGACTGCCAAGCAGCCAAAAAGAACCAGGGCCACATGATCTGGAGGCCGCTTCCAGCAGAAAACAGGCAAATATTGTCAAAGGGCTCCTGCCAAACCCTTTCCAGCATCCCCGGTCATGGGGGCGAGTAAACCCACCTCACTGGGGATGCTGGACACCGCTGGAATCCCAGCCACACAATCACCGCTATTCACACTGAGGATTTGGAAGTGGAAAGCGGCCTGTTGGGCCATGGCGGCTGACCTGCTGCCAATGCATGGCTCCTCCGTGGCCTGCTACCTCCCATATCCACCGCTGTGCCCTTCTTGAGATCCTGTGTACCACACCGAGCACCTTTAGGGTGGAGGCAATTTCCCCTCTCCAGCAACTAGCGTTCGAAGTGAGGTTCCCCCAGTACTCTGAAGACTGGACACAAAGCTTCAAGGTCCCACTTTCTTGGAAGAGTAGTTTGGAGGTGGGGACATCCCCCCACGCCTTTTTGATGGACGGTTGATATTCGATATTAGTGTGAGATTAAATAAATGTACTGTTTCTCTTTAAGACGTTCCCATAAATCACCAGCAGCCAACTACATGTGGCATTGTTCTAAAAATAGGCTCTGATGTTTGTCCTCGTTTTGTTTCCGTTGCTGTGATCACATGCCCTGACGTTGGAGAGGCAGCTCCACGGTCAGGAGAGTAACTGCTCTTAGGAGAGAACTTGTGCTCTGATCCCAGCACCCGCCCTGAATGTCTTACAACCGCCTGAAACTCCAGTCTAGAGGAATTGCTGCACACACACACACACATACACACACACAAACACACACACAAACACACGTGCACATATACATGCACACACACTCTTTTTAAATGAAAAGAAACATCCTGACCAAAAGTGACGGGAGGAGAGAGTTTATTCTACTTAAAATTCTAATGCATTGTTTTTGAAGAAGTCAAGCCATGGAACGCCAGCAGCTAGTCACACCAGCCACTAGTCACACCAGCCACTAGTCACACCACATCTACAGTCGAGAGGAGAGAGAAATGAGTACACCATGTGGTCTACTTGTTCAGCTAGTGGCTTTTTTTTTTTTTTTTGGAATGGTACAGTTTAGGGCCCAGCCTGGAGAGTTGGGCCATTCACATTGGATGGCTCAACTAGCAATAAAGACAACCACCTACAGATGTGCCCACAGGCCAACATGAGCTAGGTCATTTCTCATCCAGTTCTTCCCCCAGGTGAGTCTAGGCTGCAGCAAGCTGACCTTTTAAAACTAAGCATGGTAATGATTTAGACAGGGTCATGGTTCCTAGGTCTAGCTAAAGAAATAAAACCAGGACCTGGTGTTCTGCTCACTTTGACTCTTACATACAGAGAACCCCTCCCCCGGGGACTAAGGAGACCCACAAAGATGTTCTTTGGGGCTCCACTTGCCTCAGTACGGTGAGGAGAGGTAGCAAAGGTGAAATGGATGGAGAAGAAGATGGAGGGAGGTCATTCAGGTCAGGGAACTGTGTCAGAATCCCCTCAGTGTTGGGGCCCCCAGCCCCCAGCCTCCCTCCACACAGAAGCATCAATAGCTGGCTACCCCATGCTTTTAGCCAATGTGCAGCTTTTGTCCAAAGTAAAGCCATAAATGATGGATGTGGATATCCAAAAGCTGGGCTGTGGGGAGAGTTCCATTCATGGAGTGTCTGTCTAGTCTGCACGAAGTCCTGAGTCAGAGCCATTGCAGGCACAAATGGGCATGGTGGCACACTGAGAGGCAGAGGCAGAAGAAGAATGGGATGCTCAAAGACATCCTGGCTTACATAGAAAGTTTGAAGCCAGCCTGGGCTACATGAGAATCTGCCCACCCCTCCACTCCCCCCCAAAAAAAAGAAAGAAGAAAAGAATCATATGCAGTGTGAAATTTTCTTGGCGCTAGTTTTTGTCAATTTGACATAAGCTAGTGTCACCTAGAAAGAGGGAACTTCAGCTGAGGATTGGCCTGTGGGCATGTCTGTGGGACATTTTCCTAGTTGCTAATTAATGCAGGAGGACCCAGGCCACTGTGGGCAGTGCCATTCCTGGGCAGGTAGGCTTGCGCTACGTAAGGGAGGTAGGCTTGCGCTACGTAAGGGAGCTGAGCAAGCCAGAGAAAGAAGGCAGTAAAGAACTTCCCTCCATGGTTCCTCGACTCTGTTCCTGCTTGACTTCCTGCCTTGACTTCCCTCATTGATGGACTGTAGTAGTTGGAACACGGAAGCCAAACACACCCCTTTTGACTTGGTCATGGTGTTCATCACAGCAATGGAAATCAGATTGGATAGCAGACAGCACAATGGGTCCATCACCCCTGTGCTCTGCAGCCCTGTATCATGTATGTGCATACTAACACATACTGTACGCTTGCGCGCGTGCACAAACACACACACACACACACACACACACACACACACACA
>JADRCD010199244.1:0-45451 GCA_019843815.1 Montemys delectorum | reverse complement strand
CCTGCAACTCTTGAGGCCTGTGCCTCCTGGCTGGTCCAGCCTTAGAAAGTCACCAGACTTGATTTCTTATTTAGGTATTATTTTCGTTCCCTGTATAGGCAAGATAGTAATCTCCCTTCAGTACAGTTAACAAAAACTTTCTCCCACCCTGTAGGTTGTTTCTTCAATCAATTAACTGTTTCCATTTCCTTTGCTATTCAGAAGCTCTTTAATTTTATGAGGTGCCATTTGTCAGTTGTTGGCTGTATTTTCTGAGTGACTGGAATCCTGTTTAGAAAGTCCTTAACTATGTCAATATCTTGATGTTTTCTCTACTTTTTCCTGTTATAATTTCAGATCTTATATAACATATTATACTACATTATATTATATCATATCATATCATATCATATATTGATTGTGTTACATATATTATATGTATATATAAGATCTTATATTAACAAAGTCACTTGGAGTTGACTTTGCATAGAGTAGAGTTCAGGCTTGCTCTTCTACATACAATTACACAATTTTGGCAAAACTGTTTGCTGAAGAGCCTCTCTTTTCTCCAATGTATACTTCCAACCTCTTTGCCAAAACTCATGTGAATGTAGTTGTGTGGGTTTACCTCTAAACCTTCCACTTGAGTTCCTTGATCTAGATGCCTGTTTCTAAGCCAGTGCCATGCTGGTTTTGTTAGTATGGCTCTATAGTAGAACTGAAAATCAGGAATGGTGACACTTCCCCCATTGTTCCTTTTGCTTAAAATTTCTTTGAATCATCTCAGTCTTTTGTGCTTCCATGTTAATTTTAAGGTCGTATTTGCTATATGATTGTATTTTTGCATGGGAGAAATCCTGTTGGAATTTTAATGAGTATTACATTGAACCTGCTCATTTCTTTTGATAGAATGAGCATTTTAACAACATTAACTCTTCTAATCCATGAGCAGGGCAGACTTTCCTTCTTATAGTCTTTTCTTCAATTACATTTTTCAATATTTTAGTTTTTTCACTGTACAGTTAGGCTTGTTCAAAGGGTGGGTGGGGAACACGCCCAGGATCAGAGGTGAGGAGGAAACAACATCTGTCCCAACACAGGGAGCAACTGGGACCAGCAGAACCAGGCACACAGGAACTCCACCAGCCCAATGGCTCAGGTTCCTTCAGGTCCCACAACATCCAGAGGAAGCTCCATTCCCAGGTGCTCTAACATGCCCAGAATCAGAGGTGAGGAGGACACAACATCTGTCCTAACACCGGGAGTAACTGGGACCAGCAGGACCCAGGCACACAGGAACTAGGACAGCCCAGTGGCTCAGATTGCTTCTGGTCTGTCTGGGCCAGCCGGTGCCCTGAGCAGACCTTGGAGACAAACTCTGCAGTCATTCCCACAACACCCAGAGAAAGTTCCACTCCTAGGTGCTCTAAGAAGCCCAGGGTCATGATATCCCAGAATCACAGGATCACAGAGACAACTCAACTCTAAGGAGTGCTGACACAACCAGGATCACAGGAAGGACAGGCTCCAGTCAGATTTAGCAAGGGCAGGTACCACTAGAGACAACCAGATGATGCAGGGCAACCATAAGAATATAAGCAACACAAACCAAGGTTACTTGGCATCATCAGAACCCAATACTCCCACCATTGCAAGTCCTGGACACACCATCACACCAGAAAAGCAAGATTCAGATATAAAAAATCACTTCTCATGATGATGATACAGGACATTAAGAAAGACATAAATGGCATCCTCAAAGAAATATAGGAGAACACAGGTAAACAGCTAGAAGCCCTTCAGGAGGAAACACAAAAATCCATTAAAGAACTCCAGGAGAACACAATCAAACAGGTGAAGGAAATGAACAAAACCATTGAGAATCTGAAAATGGAAATAGAAACAATAAAGAAATCAGAAAGAGAGACAACCCTGAAGATACAAAACCTAGGAAAGAAATCAGGAGTTGTAGATGCAAGCATCACCAATAGAATACAAGAGATAGAAGAAAGAATCTCCAGGGCAGAAGACACCATAGAAAACATTGACACCACAGTCAAAGAAAATGCAAAAAGCAAAAAGCTCCTAACCCAGAACATCCAGGAAATCTAGGACACAATGAGAAAAACCTAAGGATAATAGGTATAGAAGAGAGTGAAGACTTCCAACTTAAAGGGCCAGTAAATATCTTCAACAAAATTATAGAAGAAAACTTCCCTAACCTAAAGAAAGAAATGCCCATGAACATACAAGAAGCCTATAGAACTCCAAATAGACTGGAACTGAAAAGAAATTCCTTCCATCACATAATAATAAAAACACCAAATCCACTAAACAAAGAAAGAATACTAAAAGCAGTAAGGGAGAAAGGTCAAGTAACATATAAAGGCGGGCCTATCAGAATTACACCAGACTTCTCACCAGAGACTATGAAAGCTAGAAGATCCTGGGCAGATGTCATACAGACCCTACAAGAACACAAATGCCAGCCCAGGCTACTATACCCAGCAAAACTCTCAATTACCATAGATGGAGAAAACAAGATATTCCATGACAAAACAAAATTTACACAATATCTTTCTACAAATCGAGCCCTACAAAGGATAATAGGTAGAAAACATCAACATAAGGAGCAAAACTACACCCTAGGGGAAGCAAGAAAGTAATCTTTCAACAAATCCACACAAACCTAATTCCACCTCTTACAACAACAGGAAGTAACAATTACTTTCTCTTAATATCTTAATATGAAAATTAATATTACTAACATATCCTAATCAATTCAAATCCAAAAATATGAAGAATTAGAAGTTTATTGACTGTCATTCAATGGTCTCTCTAATTTGGTAACTGGAGAAATAGGTCCAATATTATACAATCCATATACACTTTCAGCTTCTTTGTTTGTGACAGTGTCTTGCTGTGTACAACATAATGGTCTTGAGATCTTGCTTCTTCTATCTTAGCCTCTCTATTAGTAGTATTGTTTATTTCATGTTTTTAAACTATACTATGGTTTTCAGAACAGCTTACAAATGTTAAAAATGTTTATATACCCAAAAGAAATGTAGACAATTAAATTGGGAGGTGGCTTGTAAGAGAACAACAAAGAGTGAGAATGAATGCTTTGCTTGACATTTGTAACTCTTGTACCAAGTTTTCACAGTAAGAACCAAGATTTTAAGCTCTACTAAATACAAAACAAACAAACAAACAAAAACACTTTATATATTTATGTATATATTTAAGAAAATATCAGTAGTGATGTATTATTTTGAAATATACAGTTAATATGTTTGGAGTTATTTAAAATTTATATTGAGAAAAACATGTATTTTCAGTAGACAAGTATTTTCATAAGACTGTTACATTGATTGTTGTTTTATATCAAACAACTTTTGTAATACTCATTTCTATTTTTATAATATTTAATAAATTTTAAGGAATACGACAAAAAAGATATTGTAGGTATTGAAGGGGGGTCTCTGGGAGGAGGTGGGGTACAAAAGGAAAACAAGAATGTGATTTAATTCTATTTACTTAAAATATGTTTTTAAATGTTAACAAATTCAGATAAATTGAAATCATAACTTTTCTCATTATAATGCAATAAAACTTAAAAAAAAATTAAAAAAAGAAAAAAAAGGGTGGGTGGGATGTTTGGTTGGTTGGTTGCCTTAGGAAATTGTGCATGGGGCTGCTTTCTAGATTTCTTTCTTGACATGTTGATTGTTGGTATACAGGAAGGTTACTGATTTTTGCATGCTAATTTTGTATCCTATTTTTTTAAAAGTGTTTATCAGAACAAAGTATTTAGATTTCTTTTTATAGAATGATAGAATCAACTGGGGTTATTTGACCTGAGCATCTCCTATTCATGTCTCTTCTGTTTGAGAATAGGGGAGGCTTTCACCCAGGTGGTTAAGCGTCTTGAGGAACTCTGTCACCTGGTTTTGATGCTTCTGTGTCAAAGAAAGAGATGCTGTTTCTCCTTCACTCAGCCTCTTGTTTTGTAACTCATATGCCCTTAGTGAGTACTCACTGCAACATGAATCAAGCATTGTGTTGCTTAATCCAGGTACAGGATAAGTAAGATACAATGTCTTCCATGGTGGAGCTCACAGTCTGGGGAGCACATGCAAATTGGCATGTAGTGAAATGTGATAAGAATTTGCCATAAACATGAGTAAAAGCCCATGGAATCCCAAATGTTGCTGTAAGTCATATTCTCGTTTAGGATGAATAATGCATGCGCTGTACTAAGCTGAACTAGAGAATTTGTAAATAGAGCTTTATTGAATTTTAAAAAAATAGTATTTCCATTGCTGGGCCATATATTTCTATAAATGAATTTTTCAGTCATTTCAAACCAAGCCAGCATATTCACGAACCTGTCATGAACAACAGGATTAGAAGAACATTACAAGTTTTTTTTTAACCAGGGCTCTTA
The DNA here is from genome assembly GCA_019843815.1 of Montemys delectorum. Taxonomy (NCBI): domain Eukaryota; kingdom Metazoa; phylum Chordata; class Mammalia; order Rodentia; family Muridae; genus Montemys; species Montemys delectorum. The sequence goes on along the minus strand of JADRCD010199244.1, from coordinate 41,022 downwards.
GAAGAAGAAAGATGGAGGAGATATACTCTGCTATTAGGATAATGAAGGTACAGGAGATATAAACTGAACTGTACCTTACACAATGGGTAAGATTTCACAAAGTGAAATTTTAAAAAGCAAATCATGTGAAAACACACACACACACACACACACACACACACACACACAGAAGGTACAAGAGTAAGTGTTGTTACTGGACTAGAAGATCTCTGGAAGGCAGCATAGGGAAAGCCATGCAAGACTGGCGTGGTGGGAGATTCGGCTGTCAGGATGGATGGGAAAATACCAGAGGGCTTTATACACCTACTACAAAAGCTGGGGTTTTCCTTTGTGTGCAGTGAGCCACTTCTACTTGTTTAGCAGGCAATTGTGCCCTTGGAACTGTGCTTTCTTGGAGTAGATAATACAATGTTGACTACCATGACTAGACACAGAACCAGATGGAATAGAAGCTATGGCAAAGTAGGATCCCCATTCATCCCTCAACTAACCGTGTGGTCTTGAGCAAGTTCCTAATGATTTCTGAGCCTTATCTTTCTTGTTTCTTACAAACAAGGTGAAACCAAAAAGCAATTGCAGAAGAAACCACAGGTTTTGTTGCCCCTTGGTTATCCCAATGTGAGTCTTTTAATGTGCAATGCTTAAGCCTCAAAACAACCCTAGGCTTCCTGAAAAGTTAAGTATCCGGACCTGGGCATGTAGCAGGGTTGATGTAATGTTTACCTTGCATACATGAAGCACCTGGGTTCAATCCCCGCTGCTACATGGTGACATGTGTCTGTAATTCCAGCACTCAGGCTCTTTATGATTTTACTCTAAAGCACTTGCTAACTTCTCTCTCTCGCTCTCTCTCTCTCACACACACACACACACACACACTTTTAGGTCACCTGGCTCACCAATGTTACACTGAAACAACCATATGAGGGAATTTAAGGGATGATACGTCTACAAAAAGCCTTGAACACAAATATCAGCATCACTATTTATTAAGAAACTCAGATCATAATCTATCAATGTAGTGGTCAGGAACTATACAAAAGGTGTTATAGTCAAACAATGCCACAACCTTTGGCAATAAAAAAACAGCCAAGAAATGCGTGCTACACAGACAATATGGAGAATTTTAAAATAATACTGTATTTAAAAAAAAAAAAGTCAGCTATGGAGTGTATGTACTCTGTGGCTGTCCTTATTTGAAATACTCTGAAAAGGCAAAGCTATGAAGACAAACTACAGCTTGCCTGAGGCTAAAGAAGAGTGTAATATACACTTATTATGCATGAATAAATGTATATGGGAGATAATATTAAAGTAAGAGCTTATCATCATAATAAAACCGCTTTTTACAAAAAAAAAAAAAAACAAAAACAAAAACAAAAAAACCCCACTGAATTTATATCTGGAAAGGTGACATCGTTGCTACATAAAGTCTGCCTCAATGTTACTGTGTTACTGTTTAAAACACCAAAGCAGATCTGGGAATCAAGTGCTACTCCACTTCCCACTTTATAGTTGAAGGTACTGACCTCCCAGACCTTTTCACTGTAAAGAAAGCAGAGGTAGGACCCAAACTCCTCCTACATATTCATGAGTCCACATCTCTGGCCACTCACTCTTCAGACTGTATCCTCCCTATAAGACTATAGGGTTATGAAAATTAATGTAAGTATAGGATGCATATGGGGCCAAGGAACTATGGGATGCGGGGAGCAGGCCTAGAGTTAGAGTAGGGTCCAGGAACGCCCAAACCCAGGACATCTCATCCTGAGATCAGCAGGAGTAAAATCAGTCCCCTGCCCCCAACCCCACCCTACGAGCATCCTGGTGCTCATAGCCTTGTGCCCCAACCTTTACCCACACACAGCATCTCAGCACGCTGGCCCTGGCCAAGCATGTATGCTCACTCACCCTAAAAGTCCCTACCTACTTCTCAAAGGTTTAAATAGCTTTGGTCCCCACCATTAAATGAGCTGTCTTCACTGAAGCTGCCTCTTGGCAGAGGGTTCTCACCACACCTCAGCTGGCCGACTTCTCCTGGCTTCCCCTCCTAGGATCCACAGGTTGTGATCCTGGGCAACTCACAGCTCTCGTTATCAGTGGGGAAGCAGAGCCTGAATATCAGGTGCCCGCTTATTTTATGTGAGACGAAGAGAAAGTGTGGCTGGGTCTCAAAACCCCATAGTTCATTCAGAGTTGTGTAGCAGTTGGCGAAACGGAGTGGAAGGACATGAAAGAAAATGACATCCACAGCTATGCAGATGTCCAGGCTGGACAAGAACCCTCTGCAGATGAGGAGAGAGATGAGGAGAAGTAGAAGATGAAGGCAAGAAGGACCAATTTTTTGCTGCCTTTTTATTACTTGGAAGAAACCTGGCGTTCTGCTAACAGAAGACAAAGAGCAGGAGTCTTTTTGCCTTCAGCAAACAGCTGACACTCTTTCCCATCATAAACTTTGAAATTCAGGATGTAAAACCAAATCCAACAAACCAGCCCCGCCAGCAGGTTAAATAAATAAATGTTAAATAAATAAGGGCGGTTTGTCTTCCCTTAGCCACGAGCCCCTGCAGAAGACGCCACGTGCTTCTGGTAACTGAAGTCTATTAGTCAATGTTTCTTCCTGTGTAAATATGGGGGAAGGGCCTATTTGGGGGGTCATAGCTGAAGTTGTAAGAAATTATAACTTTCTGTATGGTTTGCTTTATATTTTCCCTTCACGGTGCATGTTGTAATTAATAGTTATGAATCACAGGTAAGGGAACGCAGCTAGCATTTCATCCTTAATTATGAAATGTAGTTCAAATTCTGAAGGAAGAAACATAGCCTGTGGTGTTGGCAGACACCAGCCCAGATGAGTTAATGGGGTTTTTCCTGTATTGCCTCCTATGACTGATACAGTGTGGCCTTGATGTGCATGCCATATTGTAAGACTTTATTATTAATAATGCACATGTCTCAAGACAAATATATAGCCTGGCGAACAGTGATGTTAGCCCTATGTATAACTGAATTTGTTTTGCATCATTTCCCCACACTAAGAATTCATGCTTTCCACTGAATTGGTGAGAAAAATATGAGGATTTGCCTCATAAACATGAGACAAGCTGAGGTCACATTCAGGACTCCTTGTCCTAGAGAGTTTGGTAACAAGAAAATGAGGCTAGGAGTTCCTTAGGAAGGATAATATTAAGTCTGAAAAATGCACGGGACTTAGCTCACCTTGTAAAGAGAATTCTGTACACCCTCTGGTTTTGATGACATTTAGTCTTTGAGTCACTGTCCCCAAAGAGACAGGAAAAGCTATTGTGTGACTTCCATGGCAACTGAATGTTCAAGTTTCAAGTAGCTCACAGAAATCCCCAACATAGCTAACCTAATACTGCCAGCTTTGTTAGCTGCTGCTAAGAACTCAGCCAGTCACAAGTCATTCAAAGGCGCCTTCTTGGATCCGGACAACATGTGACAGGACCCCGAGTATTGTGAGCAATACCAAATTAGTATAGGTCCTCAAAGAGATCACAGTTAACACTCGTGGAGATGACACTATATGTGACACATTTATCTTTAAATGGCAATAAAAGTGGTAAATGGTAGTTTCCCTCCCCGGTGAAGACTTCTAGAGCTGTCCCACCTCCTCCCCTGGCACGTTGAATTCACATCAACAGTTTGATGGAAGCCAGAGACGTGATAACAGAGAGGCCATGAATTTTCATATCAGGGTCCTCCATCATCATGTATTATCTGGATCATAAAATCTCTGAGGATGGTGTCTGCCTAAACACTGCATATCTTTGAGGCCAGCGCAATGTCTAGTGTTGAATAAGCATGCTATAAATATTTATGAACACGTAAATCAATGGCATACCCCTAGCAGAGCTAGCCTCTGAGCCTACATTCCTTCTCCTGGAACAGCAGTAGTCAATCCTTCTTCTTAGGAGTTGAAAGACAACTTCTAGCACTGGCTGAGGACAAACAGGACAGCTTTCTTGCATGTGTGCCTAGGTTCTGGCTCATCAGTTTATTTACTCTGTCTTTTCATCGAATGACTCATTTCTTCCTCAGTTTCCCAAACTATAAATTGATGATGATTATACTCCCTACCTCTTAGGTTTGTTAAGAGGATTACATTAAAAGAGTTCTTAGGTGGGTACATAGTATGTTCTGTGAACATACTTGTTAAAGGGAGATAGAAAGAATATTGGTTTGCCAGAAAAATAAATACATATTAATGTTAGAACAGGCCTAACATACCCAAGGATATAAAGAGTGAACGTGCATCAAAGAGTTCTATGCTCACACCCTTTACTTACCACTTCCTGGCCTGAATAAGTACACAATGGGATACTGAATCGAGTGCTATCAGGTCTCTGAGGAGCAAGGGCACTTTGTGAGCTAGGAATGCAGAGGAGGATTCATTAAGAACAAAGTGAACCTGGCCTAGGGATAAAATAACAGGGACAAGTAGTTTATGGAGGAGACATCTACACAAGCTGATGTGAGCAAGAATCAGGTCATGAGACACTGGCATCCCCAGAACTGGGGCTTTGTTTCTTGGAGAGGAATTTGTCATGGTCCAGAATGAAGGAGGAACAATGTCTAGAGCTTTGAGGATGGTACAGGGGAGAAAATAGGCAGTGTGTTGAAATGGAGTAAGCTCTCTGGAAGAGAAGTTGATGGCAGAAGGGCCCAGGCACATCCATGGGTCTTTAGGTCACCATAAGCAGCTTGGAGTATGTTAAAGCAAATCGTGAGCTAACACAGAGGAAACTGAAACCACAGAAGAAAAAGTTACAAATTCTGTTACAGTTCTCTCATACCTTAATGGGTATACTAAATTGGGAGGAATGAAAAAGTAAGAGAAGCATTGAAACAACAGGTCTTCCAGACAGAGTTGAGAGTTCATTTGAGATCTTAAATAAGGAAGATGAGGTGAATTCAAGCTCAAATACAAGTGATTTGCTATGCATTCAGCAAATCACACTTCATTGGACTGACGTAACTGATGCCGTTGGAAGGTGTGGGTTGATTTCACTGCCAGGAGTAATGATGGGGTACACTACCATTCTTGCCCTTGGTGTATGCTCATAGACTTAGCCACAGAGAACCTTCTACACAGCATACTCCATGTCCCCCACTTCCCCCCAAACCCCCTCCCCTACCTACCACTTAGCGGGGAGAAACTATAACATCCATGAAAGAAATATGTAGAGTCAGCTACAGAACCATCCAGAGGGTGGTAGCAATGGACTGGCTGCCTTTGAGTTTCATACCTACAGGAGGTCTAAGCTACATGCTATCTGATCAACCTTGCCAGGCTTCTCTCAGGGGCAAGAGTCCTTTCTCGATCTAGTATTTACTACCTTCGTTCTGCAATGCCAAGGTGTCATGGATATGGAAGGATGCAAAATCTCTTCTTGGTACAGAATGCTTTCTTCTGACAGTAATGATGTCTAACATATGCTTGTGTGAATGACTGAGTTGAGTTTTTCCTGAGCAGTATCTCTGTTAACGTTCAAACAACCAGTGAGCTTAGTTTCCTTGGAATCTCCTCTTCATAGGTAAAAAGACTGAACTTTAGAGAGGTTGACTATTTTTCTACAGATAGAAAGCTATACTACTGTGAAAGGAGAGAGTAGAAACCAGACTCTGGGATTCAAGCTTTTTGACCAAGGAGCATCTTTGCCAGCTTGATCTGTTCTACATTTCTTCAAGTTCTCATATAGTGTCACCATTCTATGAAACTTACTCAGAAAAACTATGATTTTCATTTCCAGCTATATTAAAACTGGGTTCTCTTTTCCCATGTTCTTAAAATAAGGGATTAATTCATTGGAGGTGGTTGGAGAATTAATGGATTTTATTCATATTTCCTTCTTTTGAGAGCCTGGTGAAGTGAAAATCTTGTGGTTTGTTGGTTTTATGCAAGCCTGATGACCTGTGTTGGGAAAATTTCCCCCTTAAGTCAAATGTGCTGACACACGTGACATAACCCACGCTGAGCAACCTGTGCTCTGGGGACAAGCCACGGCCTGATCTTTTCCCACCATGTAATTTCAAATTGAAATTTGACCTTTACAACAAATTCCCGATATTGAGGGCAATGGGAATATTCACACTTGCCGTCCAGGCATCTTACCCATCCAGGTTACCTGTGGCTATCCTGATGATAAGTCTTTGGCAACAAGCCACAGTTATGTGGTTGTGGATTGTGAGTTAGGGTGTCTGTAAATGAAGGCTCCTATGGAAGATCTCCATTTCCACCCATAATCAGAGCCAAATAGTCCGCACTGGGATTAAGCATGAGGTTTGAGTTCCTTCTGTGCAAAAGAATCTGCATTTTAAAATAATACCATCGAATTCTTGTGTAAACTAGTGTTTAAGAACCACAGAATAAAATGTCTTTCAATCATGTAATTCCTTCCCTGTCCTGTCCTTATGAAGATGGTGGCAACTGTTACTGAGTGGACTGAGATGAAAAGGTAAAGTATTCCAGGACTCTGATCACTAGGAGGAGACTAATATTTCAAACCTTGTCTCATATACCAGACACTCTTTTCTCAGTTTTGAGAGTCCTGGTTGCTCAGAAACTCATCTCTCCTTCTCCTTCCTCTGTTCTGTAGATACGGTTGTACCTTAAACCATCTAAAGCACTCTGACTCTGCCATTGGAAAAGAAACATAAACATTTCTATCACCTTTCTGTCCCATAACAGCTTTGATGAAGCTGGAGTACAGTTCCAAATGGCTGTAGGTACTGATGTTTGTAGAAGGCCACCCCCACCCCACCCCCTACTGAGGATAAGCAGAAAACAAACCCAGAGAGAGAATTCTGGTGACCCAGCTGCCCAGACCTGCCAGTAACAACCTATTTGAGGGATGACGAGGTAATTTGGTCTGTGGCATTTGGCTTAGTGGTTCCTGTTGTGACATACCATGATTCAGGTCTTCTCATCTACACACCAGAGCTTCACAAAATTACCTTTCTGGGATCCTTGAAGTCAGGTAAGGAAGCAGGGAAAAGCACATTGGGATTCTAAACAAATCCACTGTGTTTTCACTCTGCTCTCTGAGAGAGACATGCAGCAGCAGCCTGCTCTAACTCTTGAAAGAACCTCTAAAAGGACAGAAAGACAGTGGAGGCCTGAAGTCTCCCTGGGGATCCCCTTCCTGCTGCAAACACTAGCCATAAGATTAGCTCACTGGGATCTTTCTTACCTTAACATCTTTTCTCATTCTTTTCCTTCATGATCATTTTAAAGGCCTTTGGATTTAATATTTGCTGAATACTATTACATGCATTGTATATAGTATATCAGGTTGATGGAGAATATCTTGGGCCCAAACCATTCTCCCTCTCTCAACCATTCTTCTGGCCTGGGCCATGGGGATTTAAATCATGGTGATTTAAAGTTCTATAAGTAACTTAATAAAACCATGGTGCTATTTTTTTAATAAAAAAAATTCAAACATGAAAGAAACCAAAAACAAAGTAGAATTTCACAAAAATCCTCTTAGTACAAAAAATCTCAACCAAGAAACCATCTAAGTCTCCAGTGTGGCTATTTCTAGTCAACTACTTGAAAATTCTGAACTATCTTTTCAAATTTTCTATCAACTTCAAAAAGTGTGTGGTTCAGTGACAGCTCCACCCAAGGGAGTCAATGTTAACAACTTACAGAAGAGAAGAGAACTAATTTTTTAAAGAAGGGTAGATCAGTAGGAGTTGGGAAATAGGCATTTCTAGAGTCAACTTCTGATGTTTATTCCTAGACAAATGTGTGTGCTGATCTACTAGACACCGCCTTCTGGGTAATTCTCCTGAGAGTGGCCACCAAACCTAATTTGTTTAGGCCCAAAGTGAACATTGTATTTGTTTTTATCAGTTTTCTCCATCCTCATAGCCCACATTAGCCAGATAATTTTGTTAAAAGTATTCATTAAAGCAGTTCTTTCAATTTTCTCCTCAACATTTATACTTTGAAAATACATATGTTAAAATAAATCTTTAGTCCTTTCTTTTCAAAGCCATGTTTTATGTATAGTTTCTTTGTGTTGGGATTATAGTTTTATAAACTCAGAATAATCAAACAGATGAAGAGGAAAAAAACAAACAAAATGAAACATGCAGTAAAGGAAAAAAAAAAATCAAAGAGCAGAGAACCTGGCAAGAGACTGGGGAGAAAATAAGGAATAAGTCCAAAAGGAATTTCTAGGGGAACCCCCATGAAGGAACAGAGGACAAAGGTGCTGTGCAGGCTGTGCTGGGTGACTCAGGCCCTGGCTGTGCTCCTGAGTGACTCACTTGCTTGAAAACATCACTGAGTCCGAGAAGGCTTTACTGGTCTCAAACTTTCTTGGAATCACTCACAACTTCATTTTTTGTGTGCATAGTTTCTTCTCAGTTCTTTAAAGTGGAAATACCTGTGACTTATCCAAAATGCTTGTCCCTGATGCTAGATTTTATCTGTATCTTTTAGACACTTGAGGGTTAAAATTAAACGGTGGACTTTAGAATACAGAAAAAAATGTTTGAGGAAATAGGATTGTTTTCTTCCCAGAAGCCTGCCTGTCTCCTGAAGAACTAGATGGATGGTAAGTCCTCCGTAGGCTCTGCCCAAGCTCATACAGAGTGTGGCGTAGATGAGTGATTTTCTTTCGCCTCTTTAATCGTGACCTACAATAAGAAATACACTTCACATTGTGACTCAGTTCCCATATGTCCATATGTTCTGTGAAACAATGCTTGGCTTTGGTATACATGTCCATCTGGTATTTCTATTTTGTTCTCTTCTATTATCCCCTGAGTTGTTTTAAATAGCTATAGATCTGACAGCTCACTACTGGACCTTAGTATACTTCCCAGTGTCTGTCCTGTCTAGAATCCCTTCCAAACAGACATGCTGATAAGGCACCAGTATAGCCAATTTTGAGGAACATTTCTCTCACACTCTCTCCTTTCTGATAAAATACTTGCAATTCCTCAAACCTCAAGCTGCCTTTCACTTTCCTGCATGTCATTTTCTCTGCCCAGAGCACATCAATATGTTCCCACCCCACTTCCTCTTTTTTCCTCTAATTCCAGCTGCTTAATATTCTACTCCTAAGCCAAAGTCCCTTCCTCTGGGGCCCTGTGTTTGGAGCACTCTCCTTGGCATCATGGACTTACCTCTGTCTGCTTTATTGTGCTATGATTCAATAATGCATTCTCATGTTTTTCTTGCCTGCTAGATTTCTTGAAGGCAAATCTATGTTGTATTTTATGTCAGTATGAACTAGTCTAATGCTTAATATGTGTCTGATGAACAGATCTTGGATAAAAAGACTGTCCAGTTGGTGAGCACTTGGTATGCAGTAGGCTTAGTTCTTGGTCCACTGTAGTCCGTTTAGCACAAACAACAGAGCATGCTTCCATTCAGAATGATTGCAGTGTAGTTGGCATACTGGCTTTCATTAGAATCTGCTGTTGCTATGGCTAACAGGAGGTAGTACAGCCAAGTAGTTAAGTACTCAGACTTTGAAATATACATAATTGGATTAGAATTCTATTTTACCAGTTGTTAATTCTGTGACCTTAGGCAAGACACTGTATAAAGCCCATATTCCCCATTAGGATAACAACCTTCCCTTGCTGTTTTCAAGACTATATGAATATTGTTAAATGACCATGTGTATTCCATAAAGACAAGATTCCTTGTGATTTTGATTTATTTCTTCCATAAAAGAAGAGTGGCTGACCCATGTCTGTCCAATCAATGAATATGTTGTTTTGACTAGGTCTTATTCATAGTAGGTTTTTGTCATGTGAACATCTACCTCACCAACTCCTGTGTAGTATTATTTGATATATGTGTGAGGTGCATAAGATTTATGGGAACAGAAGCAAGGCTTTCCTGTGCATGATAGCTCTTAAAACTAGCATACCGGACATAGGTAGAAGGGAGCTATTTGACCTGTTGGACTTTCAGGATTAAATTCTGTCATTTCAGATGGACTCTGCTTTTTATATATCCATTAGCACATCTTTATGTGCTATGTATTAAACAGATACAAAGTCTGGGTCAACATCTTACAGAAAATTACTGGATTTAATGTTTGTGTTGTGTAAAATCCATTGAGACCTAGCATCCTTGATACTTTTCCCAATTTTGTTAGTGGATGTTTATATTCCAGGATTTCATTCTGGGACCTTCCCATTTCCAGCAGTTGTTTAGTTTCAGATAACCTGGGGCTCATTAACAAAGGTATTGTTGGGAGCTTTTTCAATTTTGCCAGCTTACACACATCTCTCCATATTATTTTCCTACCTGAGCCAAAAAGGAATTTGCATTCAATTTGTACTTTACGAACTTCACTGGCGAATTAGGGAACATATTCTGTAGGCACCAAGACTAAGGTGAAATCTGAGATACCATTTCCAGGTTCTTTCTGCTCAGAATGAGTCATCTGCAGACTGGCAGACTGCCTGCCCGGTCTGTGAAGTAGAAGGAAGGCACCAGGGTCTTGGGGACCACTGCTGAACTTTAAAAAAAGCAGTAAAGATCTTTTCCCAAACTGTTGGTTACCATTTTGTCCTATGGACAGTGTCCTGTGCCTTACAGAAGCTTTGAAATTTTATGAGGTCTCATTTGTCAAGTCTTGATCTTAGAGCATAAGCTATTGGTGTTCTATTCAGGAAATTTTCTCCTGTGCCTATGTGCTCGAGGCTCTTTCCTACTTTCTTTTCTATTAGTTTCAATGAATCTGGTTTTATGTGGAGATCCTTGATGCACTTGAACTTGAGCTTTGTACAGGAGATAAGAATGAATCAATTTGCATTCTTCTGCATGCTAACAGCCAGTCGAGCCAGCACCATTTGTTGAAAATGCTGTCTTTTTTCCACCAGATGGATTTAGCTCCTTTGTCAAAGATCAAATGACACTGGCCTGTGGGTTCATTTCTGGGTCTTCAATTCTATTCCATTGATCTACCTGCCTGTCACTGTACCAATACCATGCAGTTTTTATCACAATTGCTCTGTAGTACAGCTTGAGGTCAGGGATGGTGATTCCACCAGAGGATTGAGGTCTAATATCCAATGTATACAAACAACTCAACAAGTTAGACTCCAGAGAACCAAATAACCCTATTAAAAATGGGTACAGAGCTAAACAAAGAATTCTCAACTGATGAATATCAAATGGCTGAGAAGCACCTAAAGAAAAGTTCAACATCCTTAGTCATCAGGGAAGTGTAAATCAAAACAACCCTGAGATTCCACCTCACACCAGTCAGAATGTCTAAGATAAAAAAACTCAGCTGACAGCAAATGCTGGCAAGGTTGTGGAGAAAGAGGAACACTTCTCCATTGTTGGTAGGATTGCAAACTGGTACAACCACTCTGGAAATCAGTTTGGTGATTCCTCAGAAAATTAGACATAGTACTATCTGAGGACCCAGAAATACCACTCCTGGGCATATACCCAGAAGATGCTCCAACATGTAATAAGGACACATGCTCCACTATGTTCATAGCAGCCTTATTTATAATAGCCAGAAGCTGGAAAGAGCCCAGATGTCCCTCACCAGAGGAATGGATACAGAAATTGTGGTACATCTACACAATGGAGTACTACTCAGCTATTCAAAACAATGAATTTATGAAATTCTTAGGGAAATAGATGGATCTGGAGAATATCATCCTGAGTGAGGTAACCCAATCACAAAAGAACACACATAGTATGCACTCACTGATAAGTGGATATTAGACCAGAAGCTCAGAATACCCCCAAGATACAATCCACAAACCACAAGAAACTCAAGAAGAAGGAAGACCAAAGTGTGGATACTTCGATCCTTCTTAGAAGAGGGATCAAAATGCCCATAGAAGGAGTTGTAGAAACAAACTATGGAGCAGAGACTGAAGGAAGGACAATCCAGAGACTGCCCCACATGGGAATCCTTCCTATATACAATCAACAAATACAGACACTATTGTGGATGCCAGCAAGTACTACCTGACAGAAGCCTGATATAGCTGTCTCCTGAGAGGCTCTGACAGTGCCCAACTAATACAGAAGTAGAGGCTCACAGCCATCCATTAGACTGAGCACAGGGTCCCCAATGAAGGAGCTAGAGAAAGGACCCAAGGAGATAAAGGGGTTTGCAGCCCCTTAGGAGGAACAACAATATGAGCTAACTAGTACCCCCAGAGCTCCCAGGGACTAAACCACCAACCAGAGAGTGCACATGATGGGACTCATAGCTCCAGCTGCATAGGTAGCAGAGGATGGCTTAATTGGTCATGAATGGGAGGAGAGGCCCTTGGTCCTGTGAAGGCTCTATGCCCCAGTGTAGGGGAATGCCAGGGGCAGAAGCAGGAGAGGGTGGGTTGGTGAGCAACGGGAGTGGGGGAGGAAACAGAGGTTTTTTTTTTTTTTTCTTTTTTCAGAGAGGAAACGGGGAAAGGGGATAACATTTGAAATGTAAATAAAGAAAATATCTAATTTTAAAAAAGCAGTAAGTATATTTGTTTTCCTAGTGAAAATAAAACTCAGCCAAATGTATTTTGGCAACATTTGCTACATGACATAAACTCAGACATAGAGGAGAATGACTTTCTCTCTAGTGTTCTTCCTTCTTTGGCCTCCTATCACACTAGGAGATTTTTAAGAGTTCTAGTTCATTCTCAAGGTTGACAAACTAACTCTAGAAGAAGTAGTAGAGTGAACAGCAAGAACTGGTGGGTCCCTTGAGTGAATTAATAACTGTCTGTAGAATTTCTTTCTCAATTCTCCCAAGTTTTCCTGAAGGAGACACTGCCTGTCAATGTGAGAATGCTGACTCAGTTCTGGGGTTGTGCTTAGCAGGCAGCATGCATTTCTGCATGTAGCTGACTGGAATTCCTTCTGTTTGCCCACCAAGGAACTGAAGAGTGTTTTAGGTGGGAAAAGAGAGTGTGACACCATCTCCCTTCTCAGAGAAGGACTAGTGAGAGCCTTTCTCCAGCTTCTCGTTTTACCTGCTGGAGAGAGAGACTCGGGATGACTGCCTTCGTGATCACATAACTAAAGATAGAATCTGGGCGGGAGTCACCTGACTGCTGGTTCTAGTGCTTCTCAGTCCTAGCCACTCTCTTATCTATGCATTCAGCTAGCATTTATAAGTAACAACAGTAGGAGTACCTGTGATTTCAAAGGTATATTCAAGGTCTATATGCTGCCCATCATATGTTTATGATCTCCCAGAGGATCTGAGTTGCCTTAAGATTCGATTCTACACCAGCAAAAGCTTTCTACCCTGGCTGGGTTAGACAGCCACGAATGCCTAAGCAGAGTCTATTTCCAGAAGTGAAATGTACATCTCACAGATGACCTACCTTCTAGTTCTTTTAACTCTTCTGCTGGAGGTCTTGTTAATGAATACTAATCATCAATGATTATTGATCTGAATACCAGGCTATTAACTGTCAAGAGGCTTCATTTTCTCCCTGTTTAAAAAAAAAAATAGAGAAGAGCAATGAAATCATGTGTATGCACCGTGTATATACATAGAGTGTGTCTGTCTGAGATAGCCAAGGAAAACTACATGTTTGCACATCCATAGACTACAGTAAAAGCTACAGCTATATCCAGATTTTACCCAGCTGTGAAATTCACAAGACTACCCATAAGAGATAAGCAGATGTTTGATAATTTAAGGACACGCTTTTCTGAGTATGTGAAGAACCCCATTCTTTTGATGTACCCCATCCCTGTAGGAGATTAAGGCGATAGTCAACTGAGTCACAGGTTATAATCGTCAAGCCACTTACACACTTTTGCTTTTGTCATTCCTTTTCTATTTGACCCCAACGTTTACAAAGATGAGTGATATCGTTTCTCTGCTCTAGAGGAAGAAGCTGAGGTCCAGAGAGGCTTAGACTCTTGCTAAGACCCTCAGTACAATGAGCAATGGGTCAACTTAGAGTGCATTCCTAGTCTTTTAGCTAGGGAGAGTGCTGTTGTTTTGTTTGTTTGCAACTTTATCTTGATTCTTTGTGAATTTCCCATCATGCACCTCAGTCTCACTAATCTTCCCATCCCTTTGTATCTGCCCTCTGCCCTTGTAACCTCCCCCTTAAAAGAAAAAAGAATTCTCTGTGGAAACTGCAGTGTATCACACAGTATATTTTATTTACAAATGTTCATTGCAATGAGTTATTGGTCTGGTTTGAGGCCTCTGGCTTCTGCTACACCATCAGTACTGGATGCTTCCTGGTACTCTTCTTGCATATCCTGTTGTTGCCCTGTGTCTCAGAGGGCCTACAGCTTTGGATCTGCAGATATGGCCCCTTCACTTGTTCCAGCCATTCATAGATGGGGCGCATGTTGGGGTGGGCCAACTCAGAACCCTGAATCTGGGCCTGGGTTGAAGCTAGGCTGATCAGCCTACCAGCTTTCTTGTGTCTGAGTCACTTCGGCATAGCCCTGGCAAGGGGCGGGGCCAGCTGTCTGGCTCTCACACCCTCAGGTCCAGCACACCTACCTGCGTCAGGAGGCTGGTGGTGGGGCCTTTCTTCTGTGTGCCATCACAAGTCATATGAGGGGCAGGATCAGCTTTCTTGAGTGCTATTAGACTCTGGTTTTTATTTTAATTAAGTAAAAAAAGTGCCTGACTTTAATTTCTTTTAGAACTGTTAGAGATAAAAGATGTTTTTTTTTTCTTGTTCTCCTTTTCTTTCTCTCTCTTGCTCTCTTTATTCCTTACCTTCCTTTCTTTATTTCCTCCCTTATTTTCTTCCTGCCTTTATTGCCCTTTCTTTCTCTTTCTCCTTTCTCCTTCTTTCCTTTCTTCTTTTCTTCCTTCCTTTCTTCCTTCTGTGGTTCTAGAGAATCAACTTTGAGCCTCTACACACTAGGCAAACCACTGAACTACATCCTCAGCCTAAGAGGAACACATTTTCTTGCAACCACATAAATTTGGTATAATAAAGCAGTAACAATGGCATGAAAGCTCTTTATGTCATAATTAAACTATAAATTTGCCCTCTAGCTTTTCTTCCTCGTGCTATGATTCAACTCTTTTCCAAAATGGAAGGTTTGGGAGCTCCACCCACTTGAGTTACGAGGATCCTTTTCCTGCATGATTTCTCCTGGCCTTCTGCTAGGCGATGAGTTTGTGATTGGAGTGAAGTGTGGAACATGGTCACTGGACTTTTACAATGAGAAAACCTTCTGAAGCTTGGAGCTTACTGCTCAGTCAACCCCATTGTCAAGACAGCAGCCATTATCCCATAATCCAGAGTTTTGCATTTCCCAATTGCAGTATGGTAGGAGGAGTAAGGTTAATGGCTTTCCAAGTTGCAGTACACAGCCTACAATGATTTCTGGAAGGCTTGAGAAAGACCTGAAAGTTGAACCATTGGATTTAGACATAGTAGATGTTGGGAATGCATAGCAAATCTACAACCAGCATGGCTCCCTAGCTGGGTCAGCTCATTAGACTCCCCCTGCAGCTGTTTCCCCACTTGCCAAATAAAACACAACCAGTAAGAGATTTCCCAGTTTGATAAGTTTCCCCACTGGTCACCTTACTGTTATCTGTTGGAAAGACACCATGCATAGGTTGTGCTATGTGGCCTAGGAGAATCTCAAAACTGGTCTTACAGCTTTTGATCATCTTTGGATTTACTGTCAGCAGATGATATTAAAATTAGCTTTCATTAGCTGACTAAATCCGGACAGGCAACAGGCAACAGCGAATGGAAATAGGGAGTGCCCTGGGTGGTGGCCGGAATTAGAAAAATAATCCCTTGTATTTAGGAGGCTGCAGAGCACTTTCCCACACATTGTTTCACTGAGCCCCTACAAAGCCCTGCTGGGGTATTCTTAGCAGCATCTGACACATGAGAAATGTGATGTTTCAAAAGGTGAAGGGACTGGCCAGGGTTTGGCAATACAGAAAGCCGAATAAAAGCCAAAGGTCTTGCTTCCTTTTGCAACACAGCAGAGGCTCATTAGAATCTTTGGTAATACCTGGCTTGTCAGCATTAGCAGGGCCTCTGCAGCTCAGTTCTTCCAGGGCCTTCATACCTGCTCTTCTTGTGACTCCCATCCTCCAGCTTCATTAACCTTGTAACTCCTCAGTGTCCCACTTGGCAATCACCTCCACCTCCCCGCCCCCCCATACACACACAAAGAGCTGGGGCTTTATTAGAGACGTCATCCTATGGGTTTCCATGGCACCCAAAGATTACCTCCTATTGTTGCCATTTTAATTCAGTTCTCCTTGTTGGAAATGACCCTATGTAGGCTCCAAGACTGTTTATTAGTAAGTCGGTCTCAAGCTGTTGATATTTTACCTGTGTAACCCTAATACCCAGCCCCGTGGATATGGATAAGTTGGTTTTAAGTAAATGCTTGTAATTAACTGTAGCCAAGGGAGCAATTCCCGTTCATATCACCCTCAAGAGTAGGAGAAAATTGAAAGCTCCCCTCATGCCACTTCCAGATTTATTAAAGTATAATGAACAAAATTAAAATTACATGTATTTTGATATATATGTTTTCTATATATATAATAATTAAGCCAAGATAGTTACCACATGTTTCACATTCTTACCTATATTGTATGATGAGAACATTTAAGATCTCTCTGTAATTTTGAAGTTTACAACACATTGTTATTAATTATAGTCACAATACTGTACAATAGACCTCCAGAGAGGGCACCGTGATCCAACGAAATATTATACTGTTTAACCAAACTTCTAAAACATGAGTACATCCAGAAGGGGGCTGGCTGAACACCAAATGCAAGTCCTTTGCCTAAGATGTGAGACAGTTCCCAGAAGTAGGCCTTAGAGTCGCAAGAATGGGGGTAACTTTTGGATAACTATGTCGGGAAAGGTAGAAACAGATATTTTTGGAGTCCCTGGAGAACATAGCTGTGACACAAGGTCTACTCATGTGTCTGGTACTATTGCTGGAAATCAAACTTCACATCAAACCACTGCCTGTCTGATATCACTTTCAGGAAGACATTTGGACTTGCTAATGTGGTTATTTATAACTACTTTCCCATTTGGAACCAATTGAAGGCCCTACAGCACCACCCGTGTATGTTATGTTAATCATGTAATAGCAGAATACAGTAAATATTGTATAGGAGAAGCAAGATCTAAGACTCAGAAATCATGTGAAAATGGCATCTTTCATCAAATCTCATATTTAAACATGAAAACTCCTTGTAAGTGGTTAAGAGTTAAGAAGTTCAAAGTCATATGTGTTAGCTCAACTTATATGAAATGACTTAGTCCAATACGTCAGCAAAGTCATTCTATGACACAGAATCTTGAGAAACACAGACATCTTGGCCAGGAACACTCACTACAAAGATTGTATCAACTTTTAGCTACAGTATGTACTACCGCAAATGATCCAAGACTTGAGTGTCAATAAGCCTTTGACAAAAGTCACAGACTGTGTCTGATATATCGTCATTTCTGGACCCTGGTATAAGCAATAGCTTCTAATCCTCATATTTACTATTCTATTTCCTTCTGAAAGTCTTCCCCATGTTCTCCATTTTCCCAGTAGCTGAGTCTGTGTCTGCTCTGATGAGAACAATGTTCACACTCCCTGCAACCCTATGCTCTTTTTCCTCAATTCACATTCCTCTCACATCACTCTGTACAGATGATGTCTTTTCTTCATGTCTTCCCCCATCAGGTCCCATCCATCCTCTTTGGGAGGTGGTAGGGAGAATCATGGCAGCTCTGCAGATCATCTGACTCTAAGCAGCATTTGCTTCCTCTACTAATATCTCCAGACCCAGTAAGAGCTGAGGGAGGGGGTCACATACGGTTTGACATTTCTCCTCAGCTTATTCAGATACTTCAGTTCCTGTCCTCTCCCAACCATTCCTTTATGACATTGGTATAATCCCACTTATGCCTAGAAGCCTCTTTGTCTATGAATATCAGTTCACAATGGTCACAATAATTTATTTATAGCACTGATCATATTTTTTGATTATTTAAGCTTTTCCTGGACAGGGCATTGTTCGGGTTGCAGAGGGTGATACATCTGTGAACTTGATAAAGTCTTTCCCTCTGGAGATGAAAGAGGCACAAAACATGTGCCCAACAGAATAAGGTATTTTCAAATGGTCCAAATACAATGAGGTAACAGGTAATTGGAGGAACCTGTCTTGCGCTATAGGCAGAGCAGAGACTCGGAGGCAAAGAGTGGATGGGGCACCACCATTTCCTCCCTCATTCTCTGAAATGTGGCTGAACACAGCATCATACAGTAGGAAGACTAGAGATGATTATTGATAGCAATCTTTATCCAAGTACTCAAATAAAATACAGCATGCTTAAATTTGAGTTTCAGATGAACAGAGGTATTTTGGTATAAAGACTGTAATTCTAACATAAAAATTAAATATCACATTGTATATCTACAACTTAAATGTAATCTGCATCTTGGGAATTTTTGTTTGCTTGCTTGTTTTTGATTAACTATAACAACTGCACATTTTAGAAGAAAATGACCCAGAGTGTGATGGGCCGTGATATCATCAGACTGTGGAGTTTCTCCGAAAACCCAAAAGTCACTGATCTTGGCTTGATGAAGTATATCAGTTGTCACAGATGTTTCCCAGAGTTCTTGCTGGATAATGTACCTTCTTAGCCATTTTCAAGGACATGCTATATTTACTTATCATTATTGTATAGATGTGTGTGAGACATACCTGCGAAAGTGTGGGCACATATGTGCCACAGTATGCACTTGGAGATCAAGGAACACATTTCCAGAATTGATTTTCTCCTTTTACTGTGTGATCCTGGGATGGAACAAATGGCAGTCTTCTAGTGACACTCTGCTAGGTACAAAGGTGGCATAGCTTCTGCCTTCAAGCTAAAGAGAGTAAGTTTAAATCAGCCTACATCATGATGAAGGGTCACAGTCAAAGTGCATAATGCTCTTGTCTTTGGAGTGGAGAGAGGTAATGTCTAGTCATGGAAATGAAGGAAACATTGAACTAACATCCAACCACAGCCCTTGATTACCTACAAGATGTTCATAAGGAATCTCAGAGAACATTTTCCAGGGGAAACTATCACACTTAGAGCATGAGCTGTCAATAAAAATATAGAAGACAAGAGAGCAGGGGCATGGATTATCAGCAAATGAGATATTGATTATTCCTAAACATTGCATGATAGAATTTTGTAGCCAGAGAATTCACCACGATGATGCCCAGTCCTTTGTTTCACATAAACAAAAATCTCAAAAATAAATGCTTGCTTATCAGTGAGCTAATGACTTTGGAAATCAGTGTCCTGTTTTCTCTGTAGGAAACATTTTCCTACAACAACATGTGTTATGATTCCATTTTTATGATGAGATGCAGTGCTTGGTTGGAAATAAAAATATTTTGGTATTTTGATGCCAGGTAAGGGTCATAGATCTAAGATATCTAAATGACAATAACATTATCAGAACGGAGAGTAGGGTGGAGAGATACAACTTATGTAAGTCAAACTTGGAGCAAGTGGAGAAGAGCAAGCTGCGATTGAATATTGAGAGTATAAAGTTTATAAATATTTAAATGAAAGGCTAGAAAGGAAGGAGAAAACAACCTGAAATAGCTTGCTTGGAAGGTGGCAATAAAGGGAGAGGGATGGGATAGGATGGAAGCAGGTCAATAGGAAGACTTTTAGGTTGAGCACAAGTGTGCTTGCAGGTCAAAGAGCCAGGTCAAAGAGCAATGGGACAAATGAGAGAGAACACACCAGCAATTAGCAAGAACAACACAAAGACTGGAGGAGCCAGGGAAGTAGGGTTGAGAAAGGCATTCATTTAGGCATGAAGAGGGAAGTAGATAGGATTTAAATGGACCCTTACCTTTTCCAGGACATCTTTCCTTGGATAAAGTAAGAAATCCAAAGTGGGGGTAGAAGTTTGTGAACACTGTAAATGTTTTGATAATAACTGTTGAGAAATAGTGGCTAGATGACGAAACTGTGTGTCAAGTCCTACCGAGGTTAAAGGAATTCGTCTGTGAGAAAGCTTGGTTGGTCCACCAGTCCTTAATGCTTTCCAATTATGGAAGGAGAAAAGAATGTGTAGGGGAAATGGCAGGGGTTCTCAAAAATGCTTAGGGCAAAATACCTCATATGACCTTTTATTTTAGGACATAATTCTGCAGAGTTCACTCTAAGGCTGCTGGGCCCCACACATTTGATATTGTGACCTGAGGCATGGTGGAGGATGCTATTTCCAACACAGTGGATAGTAATCATAGAGACAGGAAGATCAAGAAGGGACAAGGATATGATAGTGCCCTAAGGATATGCTCTCATTGGTTACCTCCATTAACCCGGTCCCATCTCTCAATAACTGCCATCCATTAACTGACTTCTCTCCTGTGACAAATATCCTTCTGCAAAGCCAAACCTTCCAAATGGCACTACCAACTAGAGACCAGGTATTCACACGCCGGAGACTATGGGGGACATCGCCAACACATCTGGAGTTGTGCTTCCCTAATCTACCAGGCAGTTCTTAACCCAATCAAGTTAACACTCCCAATTAGCTATCACAAATGCCCTCCCTTTGTCAACTTGAACCCAAAGCACATACATTGATTTGAGCCCTAACATTACTGCTTTTTTTGTTTGTTTATATTCCTTTCAGTTACTGTTAAAAATCTAGTGGAATTCATGCTAGATAATAAGCTAAACAGACTGAACAAATATGTAGGGAAGGAGTTGAAAAAAATGAAGTGATACTACAGCCAAGATGGCATTTATACAAGGCATTCTCTTGGGTTTTCCCCATATTATTTCATTTAATATTGCCCCAGTATTATAGGTAGAGATACCCAAATTCAAACTGAGTGACACTTACTTGGAGACACTCACAGTGTAAATGATAGAACATTCTTTTTGAACCACACTCTTATTTTCAACAGCCATGAATAGTAGGAAAAATTAGATAATGAAGTTGAAATTTAGTGGAAAATTTGAAAAGGAGAGATAGAGAAATAGAATATGTTTCAATTAAAAACTCCAATGAATAACAGCAGGGACAGGAGAAAAAATTAAAGTGCTAATAGTAACAAATGCAAAAGCCCAAGGAACCAGAATAGTCTCTTTTCCCATAAACTTTCTATTGAAACATAACAGTATATCAGTCTGTTTTCCACTGCTATAAAATACCACCTCTGATCAGTAGGTATGGGAAATAGCCTTTTATATTCAGCTTACACTTTTGGAGGTAGGAAGTCTAAGCAGCTCAGTGCCATCTCTAACAATGGTTCTCTTGTTTGTTCCATTGTTTCAAAACAGACATTGTCATGGTTGGGATGACTTTCTCTCTTATAGCAACCCTATCAATAGAACTAGCAAAGTCTCCATGATACCTGTAGGAATTCCTGCTGAGGATTCCTCAATGCCCTCATTGACCTAATTACCTCATTCTATACCTCACCCAAAGATTTCACTTTGGTGATATGAACATTTTGGGGCCATACTTAAACCATACTCATAATATAGTAAATGTGTTGACAGAAACTCACAGAAGTCATAGTTGTAGAGGCCAAGGAGTTCTATTAAATAAGAACAATCACATAATCAGTAACTTAACCAACAGCTGGATCATGGCCTGCCCCATAGAAACCTTGACCGCTTTTGTTTGTTTGTTTGTTTGTTTGTTTTTTGGTTTACCAACCTGACCAAGTTAATCACTAGTTGACTGTTAATGTCACAGCTCAGTTGTTGCCTCTTCAGAACTTTGCAAAAATTGAATAATATATTTCTACCACTTGCTTTAGAGTATGGCTTCTTCTGTCATACTCTGGTTTATCCCTGTTACTACGCATGGCAATTGTGTTGATTAATCTAGCCACTTCCAAGTAGTGGTCACCTTCTCTAGTAGAAAAACCCCAGCCAGGAGGCAGATGGATAAAAAGTTACAGACACTTTCTTTTTAAATGTGTGCTTCCACTGGGTAGATAGTAGAAGATGCTGGTAATTTTCTACCATATATAAATCTTTGTTAAAATTGTATTAATGAAGGCGCTAAGGTGGTGGATGACCTGCAGGCAGGGTCTGGAAAGCTGGATGACAGCTATCAACAGAGATGAGTGATAGACAACTGAAAATTCTGTCATCTGCAATGTCGAACGGGATACTTTAGAGAACAGAAGAGGAAAAGAAGTGCATGGAAGAATGGGATGGTCTGGGGATCCCTCATCCAGTAGGAGAAAGTGTCTGGAACCACACTTAAATAAAACTCAGAGCCTCCGAAAGTCAGCTCTGTACTCTCAGTAACAGAAATTTTAAAGAGAACAACAAGAGACCGACAAAACGAAGGGAAAAAAAAAAATCACACCTGCAGCATAGGGTGGAGAGGTGCTAGAAAAAGCCTGTCCTCTTGGCAGAAAACTGGAACAACAAGCAGACACCATTTTTAGAAGTTTGCTGGTGAGTCAGAGGCTCAGGGGCACAGACCTCGGTGAACTATACTAGTGGAAAACTCGGAGGAACTATCTGCTGGAACAGGACTGGCAAAATACCTCAAGACTTCAGGGAAGGAACTGAATCAAAACCACACAGTGTTCGGGAAGGTGGGAATTGATCAGAGCCAAAATCTGCAGGGCAACATGGATTCAGATCCTAAGTTGTGGGCCAGACAAATCACTGCCCTAAGGTAGGGCTGGCATTTGCAACATGATCCATGAAGAAGATACTGGTGACTTCTGGGACTTGGTCTCACAAAGGACTGTCTAGGGGTGAAAACAGCATTTAAACTGGACTCCTGGAGAACTGCTCAGAGGGCTCACCACCGTATCCATGACCTGATTTTTGAAGGACAATCCACCAGTGGAAACAGTGCTCATGACTATGCTTTGACTTTGTAGATGGCCTCTACTGGCAGCAACAACATTTGCAATACAGACCCTAAAGGACTTCCCAAAGGTTTGACTAGCAGCTGTGACTTGATTGCCTACGAGTGTCACTGACACCTAGGAGCCCATAAAGGAACATCCAAAGAGAGAGGCTACATTAATTAATCAAGCAAGGTCTCATGAAGACTCTACTCTGCCCACTCTCTCCCTTTCCCACATAGTTATTTCTTCTTTAACCTAGTGTCAGCTACAAGACAACTCAGTCCTGCTCTGGTCTGTCTGTCTCTCTTCTCTCTGTGTCTCTCTTTCTCTCTCTTCTCATTCTTATTAAAATTCTATTCTTCCCTTTTACAATGTTAATCCTTTTAAAAGGCATAAACTGGTGTGGTTTGTGGGATCTCTAAGTCTCAGCCCCCAAGGCCTGAACTATAAGGTGGCATTCTCTTTCTACTCTACCTGAAATTCCCTCTTCCCTAATCTCTGCTGTTTCCCACTTCTGTTTACTTTTCCCTCAATTCTTTTTCTACTCATTAATACTAATCACAAGTCTAACTCTGTTTCTTCTTTCTCACTCATAAACACATAAGTAGCATCTTGATGCACAGTGTACTATCAGTGTTCCTTTACATCCTAAAATGATAAGAGTTAAGGAGTAACTATTTGTTATTTGATTATTACTGCATGTTTCTAGAAAGGCACTCTTTGATAGAGATTGCTAATTTTAAATACATTATCTGTGCACTCATGCATTAGCATGCCATCTGGAGGTCAGAGAACAACTTGTGGAAGTCAGTTCTTGCCTTCCCTGTTCAGTCAGGATCTTCCTTGTTTCTGCCTTTCTGCATTCTCCAGGCTAGCTGACCCATGAACCTTTGAGTGAGTCTCCTGATCCTGACTCCCATCTCAGTATAAAGGACTGTGATGACAGATACATATCACTCTACCTGGATTTTGTTTTCCTTAAATGGGCTCCCCACAGGTTGCTTTTGAAGACAGTATGATGCACTAATGATATATCAATCCTATTGCAAGCTAATCTTTCTTGAAAATTCAAACGCCATCACTGAAAGAAAAAGAGTGAAGAAAAGCCAACAAATAACATAACCTCAAGTGCACAAGTCACAGCATAAGAACACAAAGAACATAAACAATTAAGACACGATGGCTCCTCAAAAACTGACTAACCCCACAGCCATATCTTCCAATAAGAGTGTATTCAATGAAAGGTGAAAAATTTAAACAATTATTACAAGTATATTTTATGGAAATCAAGTAAGCTCCCAAATGAATTTCAAGAGAATACAATACCAAGCAATATACAAAAGCAGTGCCCTCAGAATAACTGCAGATTTATTGACAGAAGGTTTAAAATTCAGAAGGGCTTGCAATAATGTATTTCAAACTCTGAAAAGTAATAACTGCAAACTCAAACTGCTATTCACAGCAAATAGATCTGCAATAATTTCTAGTATTTTATCTGAATACAATGGAATAAAACCAGAAACTGAAAGCAATAGATGCAACTTTGTAGAGGTTGAGCAACATACTATTAAGTGACTAATCAAGAAGGAAATAAAAAAAATATTCCTAGAAAAGAATTAAGAAAACAAGTTCAGTCATAATTACTAAACACAGAATAGGCCTAAGAACACACATAGCAAAAACGTGCCAAAATTAGAACAATAAATAAAGCTCTAGAGGCACATGCCTGCAAAAAGTAAACCAAGATAAATAAATAAGTTAAATAGATCAACAACAAGCAATAGGATTGAAACCTTTTTTTTTAATTTCTCAACTCAAAGCCCAGTCCCAGAAGAGTTCACTGCTGAATACTATCAGACCTTCAAAGGAGAACTAACAGCAATACTTCTCATATTCCATAAAAATAGGAAAGGGAGAAACACACCCTGATAGCCTGGTATCACCCTAATACCAAAACTAGATAATGATATAGCAACACAAAAAAATTATAGACTAGACTTCCTAGTGAACATAGGTACAAAATTAAAATGAAATACTTGTATAATAAATTCAAAAGCACAGAAAAATTCATTTACCATGATCAAGCTAGCTTTTGTTCTTGAGATGTCATTCAACACAGGAAAATAAAAGTAATAAATTATATTACCAAATATAATAAATGGACTAAGGGACAGAAATCATATGTCATCTCAATAGATGCAGGAAACTCTTTTGATAAAGCCAATTGCTCTCCATTATAAAAGCCCCAGAAAGACTAAGGGTAGAAGGAACATATTTCGACATAATAAAAGCTAGATAATACAAACCTGTGCTAACATCATATTGAAATGGAGGAAGCTCACAGCTTTTCCACTCGATCAAGAGTAAGACAAGGGTGTACACTCCCTTCACTTTTATTCAAATGGTGCTTGAAGTCTTATGTAGAGCTCTCAATCAAGAGAAAGAAATAAAAAGGATTGCCGAGAGAAAGGAAAAGTCAAAGAAAGCATCTTTATGTGTGGATGATAGGAATGCTATACAAGGAGACCGTAAAAACTCCACAAGGAAATTCTTAGTGACAAATACTTTCAATAAAATCTCAGGCTATAAAATTAAGAAACAAAAATCAGTAGACTTTCTATACACTAATAACAAACGTGCTGGGAAATAAATCATGGTAATGATCTCAATCACAAGGACTTAAAAAACAATAAAATAAAACTTTCAAATAAATTAGCCTAGGAAGTGAAAGACTGTTATAATGGAGACTTCAAAATGCTGAAGACAGAAACTGAGAAAAACACTACAAGATGGAAATACCGTCCATGCTTATGGAGTAGAAAATGAGTATTATAGAGATGACCGTCTTATATAAAACAATGTAGAGATGCCCAACTTATATTAAACAGTGTAGAGATGATCATCTTATATGATACAATGTAAAGGGTTAGTAAAATATCCGTCAAACACCAATACCATTCTTCACAGAAATAGGTTAAATGTTATGTCAGAGCATTATATATATATATATATATATATATATATATATATATATATATACGTATGTATATATCAGAGTTACCCAAAGCAATCTTGGGCCAAACACGCTTCTGGAAGTGCTACCATACCTGATTTCAAGTTATACTACATAATTATAACACAACAGCACTGGAACAGAAGCATGTAGGTCAGTGGAATAGAATGATCCAGACATAAACCATACAACTACATGATTTATGAAAAAGATGTCAAGATTATGCATTGGAGAAAAGTCTTTTTCAGATAGAGCTCTTGAACTGGATATCCTGTAAAAAATGAAACTGCTAGCAAATATCGTAGCCTATCTGCCCCACCTTCATTTATTCACCTTATATCCAGATCACAGTCCCCCTCCCATGTCCACCCTAACAAACCTGTCCCTTCCTTACCCCCTTTCCTTCTCTTCAGAGAAGAAGAAGCTCCCCTTCTATGGGTACCAACCCATCCTAACTCATCAAGTCTCAGCGGGATTAAGCACTGTATATAAGTCACTGTGGCGTGACTTGATAATACTGAGTTTTACAAATGAGGAAACAGACTTGGGAATGAAATGTATTATATAAAGCCATTGCTAATAGTTTTGAGGTCCAGGAGTTGAATTTAGATATTTTGTCTCTGAAGTCATCAGTTATCCACAATAATTTACTGCTATCAGATAAATTCCTGGATGCACATAGCTTCTACTGAGCATGCTGCTCTTATTGGCCCTTTTTTACTTTGCCCCACAGGCACTGATGCTCAGCTCCATAATGACATTTTCTTCTCTCTTCCTCTTTGATAGATTCTTGGCATTGCCATGCAGAAAGGTTAGTTTTGGCCTCTGTCAACAAAGTATAATCCTGAACAATTTAAATAGCTATACAGCTATCTTATTGTTCATATTCTAGAATAACTGTAGACTGTAAATTGGGTAATATTAGAGATAATAAATTATATTTTAAGATTTAATAATCAATGAAAAAAGGATGTTTTCTCTGTCCATTTACTCCTTGCAATTCTAAAAGTGCTATGTGTAAATTTGCAATAAAAACAAAAAATACAAAAAAATGAAATTGCCATTATCTCTCACCTTGCACAAAAATCAACTCCAAGAGGATCAAAGATCTTATTTCAAGATCTGAAAGTCCAACTGTTAGAAGGAAAATAGGGGAAACACTTCACAGTCTAGCAGAATAAAGATTTTTCACATAAAATCCCAATTGCTCAGGGAACTAATTTCAAGAAGTTGACAAACAGGACCTCATGAAGTTTAAAAATTTCCTCACAGCAAGGAAATCCTGTAGGGAAGAGATAGCTCGAGATGGGAGAAAAATCTTTGCCAGCTATACCTCTGACACAGGATTAGTATCTAGAGTCTACTAAAGGCAAAACCCTGAAACACAACATTAAAGAACCCAGTCAATCAATGGGATAATGAACGCCCAAAATGCAGATGATTAATAAAGACATAAACAAACAAACTTTGACTTCACTAATAATCAGAGAAATGAGCATTAAAACTGAATTGATGGAACTGGAAAGAGGCTCAGCAGTTAAGAGCCCTAGTTGCTCTTCCAGTGGATTCCCAGCAACCATATGTGCCTCTCAATTGTCTGCAACTCCAGTTCCAGGTCATCTGAGACCCACTTCTGGCCTCTGCAGGCCTCCAGGCATATGCCCCTGCCAGAATGGGAGTCATAAGAAAAAAAAATAATAAATGCTGGCGAGGATTTATAGACTGCTGATGTGAACATAAACTACCCAGGGTCTATGGACATAAATCTGAAGGCTCCTCAAAAAAAAAAAAAAAAAAAAAAGATGAAAGCTAGATCTGACTCATAATCTAGCAGGACTGCTCATGGCTGTTCACCCGAAGGACTCCAGGTAGCACACCATAGAGACACTTGCATGTCAGCTTACTGTGGCATTCTTCACAACAGCTAAGTTATGGAAACAACCTAGGTGTCCATCAACACAGAAGTGAATAAAGGACATATGCTACAAATATACAATGGAATTTTTTCAGTATTTTAGGGAACAAAATTACAGTGTTTGCAGGGAAATGGATGTAACTGGAGATAACATTGAGTGAGCTAAGCTAGTCTTAGAAAGTCAAATATTAAATGTTTTCTCTCATATGTGGTTCCAAGATTTCATATAGATTAAAATCATGTACATATTTTCAATGTAAAGTATAACAGTATTTGATGAAATAGCTGTAATTAAATATTTTCATTAAATATTAGCTGTCTGGTATTGTACTAAATAAGGACATTCTCACGGAAGTACATCTCCCCCTTATCCTCCACTGGGCCCTTTCTCTGCTCAACATCTTTTTCCTAGATAGGCTCACTATATTGTTATCAAGCACCACAAGATAGATATACACTATAATACTATAACTGCTATGGCTTTACAGTCAGAAAAGATGGAACAAAATTTAGCCCAGTTCAGGTACCAGTTTCTAACTCGGAAGGGTTCAATGTGCACTGTAATTTTAAAAGAAGAAAACTGTTATGAAGATGCAGGACCTCAGGATTCACCACACTATTCTTAGTTGTTTGGAAATCGTGTGCACAGAGTCCCAGGGGAAATTTTAAGGAAACAACAGCTGCTGTTCTGTAATATCTGTCTGGGAAGGCCATCCGTTAGCCATCTTGCAATACAAATATAAATAACTGAATATCCTTAAAGACACAAGACAAAATGTTCAGGAAAATGACGTCCCTGGGTGGTTGGAAATCTAGACAAGTGCATGATTAATAGAGTGAGGGGGGCTTTAAAGCCTCCCCAGATGCTATTCCACATTCAGCTTCATTCTCCAGGCTACTAGGGGAATCAGATGACGTGATGTGAGCAAGCACTTTGCAAATTGTACAGTGAGAATAAGTGTGAGTACTCCCGGCTATGCATCCTTGTGAGATGTTCGCCTCAGGTCAACCCGTGGGGTAAAGCACCACATGGCCCCATGGAGCCTAGTGAGTGAGAAGGGACTGTGCCTTTGGGGTCCAAACAAGAGGAAAACAGGCTCGCCCACGCTGTGGCTGTGTGACTCCAGGAGTTATTTAACCTCCTGTAGCCACAGGTTCTTTGGAGAATGGAGATAATTACACTCCTTCCATTTGCCAAGAGGAGTAGGTAATTGTGAGCAGGGGGGCGGGGGAAGCTTCCCTCATGGTGCACTACCCCATACATAGAATTATCCTAATAAATAGTGTCGGTTCCTGTAATTCATAATGTTATGAACAGCACCCCAGCTTCAAGCAGCCATTTAGTGCTGCAGATGCAAGCCTCTGACCAACAATTTCCCGGAGAACTGGCCAAGCTCCTCCAGTATTAGGTGATTTTATTACTTAGAGATCCATTTCCAGACTAGTGATAGAGGGCAGGTCTGGAACATGACAGCATGTGGCATGTGACAATTAGGCATATACAGGGCTCAGAGGTTGAAAGGACCTCAGGTGGCAGAGCTTCTGAAGCGACAAGGTGACCTCATCTCTCCACCACAATCTCCAGAGGTGAGCCCTGAGCTCTCCTACTCTTCTTGGACAAATGAAGGAATAACAGAGTATCAGGGAGTTCTTTGAATTACCTTCTATGAATATATCTTAGGAACAGACCTCACTAGTGTGAGCCAGTGATAGAGCTGGGAGTCAGGCAAGACCTCTTTCTCCAGGAGAGAATTCAGCCTCATCCTCCCAGGGCAAATAGAGCACCACTGCCACTTTAGGAACAGATCTCCAATGGTCATCCTTGTGGCATTCCTGGCCAATGTTTTGCATCCAATTTTTCAAGAAAAAAAATACTTGCAGGGGGAATTTCTAAGCCATCTCATTTTTAAAATTCAATGTTTAAACCAAAGACCAACTTCCAAGAACATCTTCATATGACTGGGATATTTCTCTGTGTGGTGGCAGTATCTGCCAATGTCCTACCTTCAGTCAATCGTCTCTTCCTGGCTCCCTCCTTGTGCTGATGTAGACCTAACACTGTGGTGCCTATAGCAAGGTATGTGCTAAGCATGGAGGATCTGGGACGGAGAGAAAACAACATCATTGATACTTCATACTGGTCACTAAAGGTTCCCCTGGTTGCAAAATGGGGAACACAGTGCCTACTTCATGAGATGTTAGACATAAAGGTCTTAATGGCATCCTTGTCAGAGAAGGGATTTAATCAATTGCTACATTTCAGTGTTTTGTCACATTTTACAGATTGGTATGTCTGTACCTGTTGCGATAAATCTTCTACCCAAAAGGCCCAGTCAAGCAATTCACAACTCAGTTAACTGGTGTACAAGCTACTCGAGTAGATTGGGCAGATCTACCAGTACACTACTCTATTCCCATCTATTAGATCCCATATGACTTGCAGTTTCTCCAAGCCACGTGCTTCAGCTCCATCTTCTTCCTCCATCTCCTCCCTCCCCTTCTCCCCCAAAACTTTTCAGCTCCACCTTCCCTTCTACTACCCAATCATCAGCCTTAGCCTTTATTTGAAAAGTTAAGGTAGGGAGAAAGTTCACAAGACAGCTATATATGTGATTCATTCCTCATCTGTAGTGCCTTCCAGGAGAGTAGAATTAGCAGCAAAATACAAGACCAGGGCTATCTGCAACATGGCTCTTCCACTGAAATTTTATCTTGCTCTAGTTTCTAGAACTTTGGATGGTGCTAATTTAGTATGGAGAAGATACCGGAGTTTTCAGAAGTAATGGAGGACGAAGAGAGGGGTGTGGCTAAGAGCTATAGTTCAGTTACATCCAGAGAAACTGAAGACCTGGGCTCATGTCCCACTTGTCCCTTGGACTAGCTATACAATTATAACCTCTGTGGATTTCTCAGTCTGTGGAATACATTATTTTTTTAATCAGGCTTGCAAGGATTCACTTCAGAGCACTGCTGTCTGGAAGATTTGCGATAACACAAGCATATACATTTGAGAAATTTGTCAAATTATCACATCATGACTTCTACCTAATAGTTACTTTGTCACTCTTGTTGACTGTCCTCCGTGGAGGATAAGGTCCTGTATTTGGTGCTCAGAGGCAGTCTTTGATTTTATTATGCTGTCAGTGGGTCGAGGAAATCATACACCACAGTGTCTGCCTGAAGCCATCACCAATGGCTTGAGAGAAGATCCAGAAAAGGCCATTGACCCCAGTGGCCTCCACAATGAGTGACAGCTGCAGCAGCCACTGCCTCAGAACCCATTCCCTAAGATCAGGTATATGTGGCACCTGTTCGCATTCACCTGCCGATGTCCATGTCAAACATCAATAGTATCCGTTCATCATTTCTCACCCACATACTCAAAAGCTGCAAACATTGACCTGAAACAAACAGGATCATGGCATGACAGGGTGCAGTGAGAGGCCTAAGGCTAGCAGGATAGGGAGTGAGGACTGGTTACTGGCAGCTAGCTGCATACTCTGAGGTTTGTGTAGGGAGAGTGTGTTCTCTCTTTTCTCCTCACTATCATACCCAGAGCCCTTCTCTCCTTCCCCAGGTGTGAATCCTTAGGCTGAGGCCTGGGAAGCCCTAGGAGCTTTGCATGTGGAGCTCTGCACTGAAGAGCCTCTTATACTGTGGCGCCTATGGAGTCTTTCATTTGAAAAACGTCTCTCACTCTGAACACCCTGCTTTCCCTGTCTACAGTCTTTAGCTTGCTCTGCTCAAAAGAATGGTTGAAGTGATGTAGAGATGTACTCTTTACTATGGAGGTTTGGGTTCCTCAGAATGTCCAGAAGGCGTTGTTCATTTTCTGTCACTGAAATCGCATTACACAGTGGGAATGAATCAAAGCAACACACACTACGGTTTCAGCAAAGCCGTGTTTTTCCTAGAGACTCTAGAGATGTTCTCGTATGTTTCCACATATGCTAGCTCCTAGTCATTTCCTATCTCCAGAGCCAGCAAATCAACCTTTTCTCACATTTCACATTGTATGACTAAGACCCCAACTCTTATCACTCGCCTGTCTCCCTCCTCACTCTAGAGAGAGCTGTGACTGCATTGGTCCACCTCTGCTATCTCCCAGTGATCTCCTTGTTTAACCTAAGGTTGGCCCAGGCACAGGAGGGACTCTGTTGTCTTTCTTCCTTTGCCAGTGGCTTTAGGTGAGAGAAGCTGCAAGCTCAGTATGCCAAAATCTTTGGGAGGCCACAACCCTGCATCCCACAGGTAGGACAGTAACCTTACCCCCCCCCCCCATCACCTGAAGCAGTCAGCCACCTGCTTCTGCAGACAGTTTTACAGGACACAGTCACACATCTGTGCCTTACTTTCGGGGCATTCACACTAACACTGCAGCTGAGAATGTGCAAGAGACCAACAGATATTCCAAAGCCTAAAACTGAAGGTCCCCAAACCTCTCCTTTGTGGTACTCTACATACCTCTGGTTCTGACTTTAACTCTTTTCAACATCGCACCATAGAAATGATTTCTTCATGTTTGCTTTAGTTCACAACTTCTCCCAACCCCCCACTTTTGTAAATCCCAGCAGAACTCCGCCTCCCTCCCCAGATATTCTATCATCATCCTTAGTTGCCCCAAGACTATTCAATCCTCGTGGCAACTCTAAGCACCACTAAGTGTCCATTTCTAGTCCTTGCTACACATACAGAACACTGCCAATGTGCATCCTCCTGCAGGAAACATCCCTCAACCATCCTACTTAAGGAAAGCAATCAGTCCTTCTGAAAGAGTCTCTAGAGACTACAAATACCTCAGTGGTAACAACTGCCACGTATTTACTTTTAGTATATGGAAGCCTGGAGAGAGAAGCTGGTTTCTTCTGTTCTGTAGACAGAATGGTTTTACTTTTGGTGCAAGTTAGGTTTCTTCTCTGGGTCTGGGAATTACCATCTGAGAAGCAAAGGGTTGGATAAAATATGGTTGGCCTCTAAGGGCCATTTGGTTTTAATAATCTTTTCCATCGGGGGGGGGGGGGGACCTGGTGCGGTTGCTTATGGATTTAGAGGAAAGAGGAACCTCCCATAGTAAGTGTGTGCCCTCCAGAATTGGAAATCACCACACATGTTATCCCCCATAGCCTTGCTCTCAGTGTGCAGCCATGGGAGACTGATGAAATGCAGAGAGAGCAAGAGGTGCTGAGATCATCTGTAAATACTTGTTGCTGATGTTTCTCCAAGAGCCAATCAGAAGGCAGTGAATGTGTCCGGGCGTGCAGTACTCCTCTGTGGCAATCCACGCCTGAGTTCTGTCCATTCCCTGAAGACTCACCCTCAACCCTGTGGTTACATGGGAATCAGGCCATGTCACATGGTCCAGGCATCTTTCCACTGGTCACTCACTTCCCTCTCATCTCTTCTGTTCCCCATCTCTTATAAAGATCTTTTTTTTTCCCCTTCCAAACATGGCTTTGAGCTATTTTCTTTTTTCCTGGAATCAGCACCTCTACTGCCTGCCTGCCTCTCACTCATCCTGTGCCTCTGCAGGAGGGTCTTATGGAACTGCTAAAACCTGCTACTTCCCAGTGAGAGCCCCCTAAATATGCTCACTGTCTTGATTGCCCCGGCTCTCCTCCCCACACCTCCCTTTATTCAGGAGCATGCAGTTCCGGCACCAAATCCAGTCAGCTCTGCTCATTTCAGAATCTGATCCTGCCCTGTTTTTCTTCAACACTTAGTCCTGTGTGCAATCTGTCTGCTCCCTGCTTTTTCATTTCATGTGGGCCCTGCCCTTCTGCCTGTGGGTACCTCTACCTGGCTTGTTATTATGCCCTGACTATTTATGTTCTGTGCTCCTTTCTGTGCCCCTCCCAGGCCACATAATCCTTGAGGGCAGCCAGGACTGAGTTCTTTGCCCACTAAAGCATTTGCTCTCCCCATTGTGATCCACCGGGAGGTCCTTATACCCAGGCCAACCTTTCCTGTCCCATTCACCATTTCTTGTTCACCTACCTATTCATAAAATAATGACAATAAATCTACCTGACCAGATTGTTTTACAAATTATTTCATTGAGGATGAACATTACCACCTTAGCTAATGGTTGTAATGGTAACTGTCACCCTTTTTATAGTACTTCAATGTACCTCAGTCTTTGGCACGTAGACTTTTAACATTTGGAATTAGAGGAAGCAACAAATGATTTATTACCAGGAGACATAGTTACTGATTTTGCCCATAAATCTGAAAAACTCTATACTCAGCCCTACAACTTACATTAGGTTAATGCATCTCCTTGCATCTATTTGTATGTGAGGAAAGCATTTATAATAGTGCCTGCTATTTAGTAGACACTCCTCTAGGCCGTAGCAATTTCAAGTGGCCTTTTTACAGATGAGTCATTCATTCCTTTCCAGCTCAAACCCATATTCCCTCCCAAGGAGAGGTGCAGTATGGGAGCCATGACGGTCACAATGTAAGAAGAGGGCTGCGCTGGGATGTGCTCCCTCCATCTCATCTTCTGTGATCTTCTGGGCTATGAAGTATCAGCTAGGACTGTTATTTGGCTGACTGGCTAGGTTAAGTAGTTCCTAATAGACACTACAACTACTTACAATTCATTCAGAGTGTAGCCACAACTCATTCATTCAATAAATCCAACCAACGAAGAAACTGAATCAAGTAAAAGTTTGCAAAAATGAAAACACAACCTCAAAATGTCCACTCTGTTTCCGTAGGGTGTGTAACACTGGAGTATGACCTATTTAAAAAAGAAAAAAAAAAGATTAGCATTCTAAGTTTACTGCTATGTCAAATAATTCAATTTGTTCCTCATTCAAGGGAGCCTTTTAAATCAGATAATGTGACAGTGTTTAACAAGTGCCAGAAGAAACACCATGGAAAAATAATAAACTTCTAACACTGACCAATGAGAAAAAAACTACTTTTAAACAATTTAGCATTGTATTATCTACATTTTCTGTTTTAAGGGTTGTTTTAAAACAGTGTTCAGTTGCAATATGTGTGAAACTCAAAAAAAAAAAAAAAAAAAAAATAGGGCCAAAATGGCAGAAGTGGCCTGCCAAAATCCAAAACACCCACTAAGTCCTTGTCCATCTGTCTGTCTGTGTTCCGGGGAGATTGATTTAAGCCCGTATTTTCTACCTAGCCTGCACATTTACATTGGCTAGGTTTTACTGGTAAATATTGGTTTAAAGCAAACACTGAAATCTTTAATCACATTGAAACAGACCTTGCATTATTCTGCAGCAGACCCTGTATTAGAACGGAGGAAACAGAGAAGGAGTAGGCACAGCTGACAGCTACAGACTCCAAGAATCAACAGGGAAAACCAGAACGAAAATTCTTTGGAGGGAGAAAGGCCAGGAAAACCACTGCTGAGATACAAAATTTTGTTTTTCTTAAAGTCTGGAGCTGTGTTCAGCGAAGTGACGTCGCTTACGGACCAGGGGAACTCAGGGCAGGAACGGAAGCACTGCTAAATAAGGAGAAGGCCTAAGGAGAGCCGGTTAGGGTTAGCTGTGACATACCCAGCACTGGCTTCCTCTGACTCTCAAACTATTCTTGTTTGCTATTGTGACAAGTTGGGTTGCCATGAAACCTGGGCCCTAATTTTACATCTCCTCACAAGTTCTGAATCTGTCACACAGCAACTGTTTCTCTACACACTGAGGCTGTGAAAGGCATTGCTGCTAACCTTGCCCCAATACACAGTCATACAAAACTCCTGTTTGGCTTGGCTTGTCCTGTCTGCATTCGCATCTGGGAGTTCCACACGCTCATCTACCATTCCCCCTCCCCAAACACTTTGAGAGTTCAAATTGCCTGCTGGGTGTTCCTTCTTTGTGTCTACCACCTCGGAGCCCCACCTCCACCCCCCACATAGACACAAATCCCAGGTGCTTAGATGTTAGCTGAGAAAGTCTTCAAGAGGACCGACTACTGCTTTATCTCTAAAATCTATGATTACCTCTGCCTAATGGAAACATTACACACCCCGTGCTGGGGTGGATGATGGGATCTGAGGGCAGGGATGTGGTGGAGATGAAGAGCCAGCTCTTACTGAAACTATTTGACACAAATAGTGGGGGTTTAGGTTGGTTGGTTGGCTTGGCTTGTTTGAGACAGGGTCTCCCTATGTATTGTTAGCTGGCCTGGGCCTCTTTGTGTAGATCAGACTGGAACCAACTCACATGGATCTGCCTGCCTCTGCCTCTGAAGTGCTGGGACCAAAGGGGTGGGCCACCATGCCCAGCTTCTTTTCTGTTGTTAAAATATAGAATTAAATGTCATTACCCCACCCCCCCACCCCCAAAGAGAAATCCCAGGAAAATGGTGTCTAAATGGTTGGCTCAGATGGTATGCTTAGCACCAAGCTTGGGTTCAGATGATACTCTTACAGTGATTTGAAAATGCAGAAGCCAGTCTGAGAGAAGAGTCACTCACGAGAAATTAGGCTGAGAATGACCCCAAAGGGGTTGTCATGCAATTCATAAACTGGTACAGTGCTAAGCATCAGCTTTGAATTCAGGCTGGACTAGAAAGTGGATTCCAGCCTGTACTTACTGAACAAACTGTGTAGCCTTTCTGAGCTACAGTTTGTTTGTTCAGTATGAAAGATGGATAATTACTGTTTACTTGGGTTGTCACAGATATTAGATGAGCTGATATACACAATGTCTCAAGCTTTGCTTGACTTATGATAGGAAAAACAAGATCTCCTTGGGATTTGCCCAGCACAGAGCCATGAGAACCTTTGTGATTCCTCTGGAGCAGACTTAGTAAGTTGAAAGTCCAGCTCTGCTATGTCTATGACCTTGAGAAAGTTACTGAATTTCCCTGTTTCTTGTCTCTAAAACAAAATTATCTGTTACATATGTAGATGGTAATATCCAGCTCATCAAATTATGATAAAGATTAAACTGATTAATGGATTTACATCCATTTACTTTACAATGCCTAGAAACTGACTGACTGGTGTTAGCTACAATCCTTACTATTATTAGCACTACTTTGAAACCATTTATGATGGGATGGATGTAGGCCTTGGAATATTCTGGTTTTAGCTACAGTCTTAGGCTCTGGAACAGTATAGCCCAATAGAAATATAGTGAAAGCCCCACAGGTAATTTAAATATTCCCAGCAAACGCATGAAAGAAATAAGTATATGTTTTTTAAAGATTTATTTTAACTTTATGTATATGAGTGTTTTCCTGCATATATGGGTGTATTGTATGCATCCCTGGCATTCTGAGAGGTCAAAGTGGGTATTCGATCCCCTGGAGTTGAAGTTACAGATTGTGAGCCACTATGTGGGTGCTAGCAAGTGAGCCCATGTGTTCTGCCAAGAATGTCAAGTGCTCTTAAGCACTGAGCCATCTCTCAAGCTTTCAGAAACAATTAATTTCAATAACATATTTGACTTGCTATATCTAAAATACTATTGTTTCAAACTGTAATGAAATAGAACCAGCTACGGTCTTTATTTTTTCATACAAAATGAAATGTTATATCTGCAACAAAACACACCCAGCTTCTTCTATCTATTGCTCCTTGATATTTCTTTTCTTCTAAAAATAAAGTCTGGGGCCTGGAAAGATGGCTCAGGGGTTAAGAGCTTATACTATTAGGATTACAGTTTGGTTCTCAGCACCCATAATGGGAGGCTCATAAACACTTGTTACCTCTGCTCCATGGTATCACATACCCTCTTCTGGACTCTAAAGGAACTGACACACTTACAAGTGCACTCAAGTGTGTAATCACATACATGCGCGCATGTGCTTGAGCACACACACACACACACACACACACATACACACACACACACATAATTAAGGTTAAAATAAATCTTTTAAAAAACAAAAATAAAGCTAAGATTAAGATATAAATGACCGCAGCTCCTTAGGGCGAACAACAATATGAACTAACTAGTACCCTCAGAGCTCCCAGGGACCCAACCGCCAGCCAAGGACTGTACATGGTGGGACTGATTGTTTTGGCAGCATGTGTATAGTAGAGGATTGCAAAGTTGATCATCAATAGGAGGAGAGGTCCTCAGCCCTGTGAAGGTTCTGTGCCCCAGTGTAGGGGAATGCCAGGACCAATAAGTGGGAGAGGGTGGGGTGGCAGGCATGGGGATGGGGGAGGCAACAGGAGTTTGTTCTTGTTGGTTTTGTTTGTTTGTTTGTTTTTTGGAGGGGAACCTGGGAAAGGAGAAATTTACATGTAAATAAAGAAAATACCTAATTTACAAATAAAAAAAAAGATATAAATGACCTTTACATTCCGTATGGAGCATCCTACGTTCAGGCTACAGTATTTCTCAAGCACCTGTCTTTTGCTTCAAACGGTAATCTCCGATAACAGTCTACCTCATGAATATCCTGTGTTGCATAACTCTTACAACCTGCTACAATCAAGGCAACAATTCCTTTTTTTATAGGTACATTACATACAGAAAACCAGAAAACTTTGGAGCCAGACAGCCTAGAATTAAGCCTCTGGATTCTATGCTTACTGTTTATGGCATTTGGGGTGAAACATTGAAACCCTCCAAGTTTCAGTCTCTTTCTTTATGATATAGGGACAACCCGGGCACTCTCCTAAGGTGTGATGAGGATTAAAAAGATGACGTATAGACACTAATCCATAACAGCAAAGCACTAGGCAGCTCTAAAGTGGATTAAGAGATTTATAAAACACGCTCACACACCATTCTTTCTGTTGCACACTTTTCAATGGCTCCACATTGCCAGCCAAATAAACACAGATTCCTTAGTCTAGCATACTACATTCTCCTGGGCAAGCTCTGTCTGCCCCTGCAGCTTTGTCCAACTCCGACCAAAGCCAAATGTTCTAGTGAAGGAGCATGATCTCTCTGCTGCTCTGAATGGGACGTGGTGGTGCGGCTCATTTCTGACACCATTCCCTTCTTCCTGTGTTCCCTTACTTGCTTCATTGTTCGGGCTCTCCTGACAAAGGTGCTTCTCCATTCCTTCCCAATCTTCAGAGCTACCCCCCACCTTCCTGTCTTGGTCCCTGAGCTCTAACTCAGCTCCTTCTAAATTCTGCTCCCATTTTTTTTTTTATGACCATTAAAAATGCCACTTTGGATTCTAGTGACATTTGGTGCATGGAAATTTACAAATAATTTGCTGAACAAAACTGTTCGAGGGAGTTAAAAATCTCCAACTGGTTTAGTAGACATCCTGTGGACAGGTAGAATGTCCCTCAGTTCTAACCTAGCCGCTTCCAGGAACCTGGGCAAGAATGCAGAAGAAACTCAGAGCTCATTACTTTTTGTAACATTGAATAAATCACTGAGAAAGAACGTGGCTTAGTCAGATTAGTTTTGTTTTGTTTTGTTTTTAAAAAAAGGACAAGGAAGAAGAATTATTAATGCTGTGTCTTCAGTACTGTTCATTAGCTAAGGTCCCTCTCACTTTACTAATGGATATTCTAATATTTTCTTATTTGAGGCATGACAACAAGTTCACCAACGTCCTCCTCTCTTAAGGGTTAGCGTCTAGAGGGATGATATGAGCAGAACCATTGGATAAAAGCACGGCCAGTTGAGAATAGTGGCCAGCATGAGTTGTGAAAGCTTGAAGGAAGGGATTTTAATTCAACCTAGAATGCTTAGAAAATCATGAAGAGATGGCTCCGGACCAAATCTAAAAGGACAGCTATACACTAGCCAGGTGGACAAGGCTGAGAAAGCCACTGCAGGCTGGTGCCAAAGCTGGAGCCTAGGCAACCACAGTATCTCTCAGCAGTGAGGCTGAAGGAGTCAGGCTTGAAGAAAGAAGTGCCCAAAGCATTTGCCTGTCTGCTCTCTCAGGTTTATGTTTACCAAGTGATCTTATGAATATGATTTGGAGATGAGATGACTAGGGAGATATTAAAAGCCTTTCATAAAATAATTTCTCTACATGTATTAATGTATTAACCTCTGGCTTGTCATTAGATTCTTATGCATTGGACTTGTTTTAGGTTGGAGGAACCCAGAACGTTTTGATAAAAGTCATGATTCTGGGCCTGAAAATCTGAATGGATGCTGCATTTTGTTTGTTTGTTTGTTTGTTTTTTGTTCTGCTTCTTTTTAAAAATTAGATATTTTCTTTATTTACATTTCAAATGTTCTTCCCTTTCCTGGTTTCCCCTCCAAAAAGCCCCCCTATCCCCTCCCCACTCCCCCTGCTCACCAACCCACCTTCTCCCGATTCCTGGCCCAGGCATTCCCCTACACTGGGGCATAGAGCCTTCACAGGACCAAGGGATGCTACATTTTGAACATCAATCAAACACTGCCATACTGGAGGTCAGGAGGTTTGCTCTCTGAGATGTCTCAAATCCACTTATCTCTCTTCATCGCCATTACGGCTCCACAGTGCTAGCCACCATCATCCCTTGCAATAGGAAGCTGCAATTACAAAGTGAAGACATTTTAATCTGTTTGAGTTAATAGAACCAAATATTTAACCTGGGTAATAGACTTTTATTTCAACCAATTTGGCAGGCTGAAGTCCAAGATCAATGTCCCAGCAGGCTTATTGTCTAAGAGGAACTATTTTCTGCTTTAATATAACGTGTTGTAGCAACGGGGTTCTCTGCAGGGGTCAACAAATGTATCCTCCCCTAGGAAGCAGGGACAGAAGGCCTAGATTCCTTCAGCCCTTTAGTAAGGTCGCCAATCCTATTCAGGAGGGCTTTGCATATATAACATACTTAAGCCCTAAAGGTCCCACCTCTTAGTTCTACTGCACATAGTTAAGATTCATCGTATAGCCAGATGCTATTGTTCTTATTGTGTGGGTGAGGAAACCAAATGGGCATACAGACCTCATGAGATTTTTTCCAAGGCTAATTGACAGGAAGAGATGAGTCTAGACCATAACCCTAGAACAGTATAGCTCCAAGAACCAAGTTATAAACCACTACAAGGGATTAACTTCCCTTGGTGTCCTTTAACTTCAGAGGTACTTTTGTTTGTTTCTGTCTTTATTGATTGGACAAGTAGAAATGTTCATTAGCAATCAAATGCCTGAGTCAGAGTCACCCTAAGAGCAGATTTGCCAGTTAGAATAGCAGCTGTACAGGTGGAGGGGTGGGGGTGGGGGGAAGAACCAAGAAGGGCAGAGCTACCAGCTGGTATAGCAGGGACCTAGCTTTCCTTTCTCGGTGTGCCTCCAAGGAATACTAACTTTGATGGTGGCCCTGTTTTT
This sequence comes from Montemys delectorum, assembly GCA_019843815.1. Classification (NCBI taxonomy): domain Eukaryota; kingdom Metazoa; phylum Chordata; class Mammalia; order Rodentia; family Muridae; genus Montemys; species Montemys delectorum. Next base: position 5 of record JADRCD010199244.1, on the reverse strand, counting down.
TTTTT
>JADRCD010199240.1:12349-30855 GCA_019843815.1 Montemys delectorum | reverse complement strand
TAACCCAGAAAAGTGATAGCTTATTTAGTAAAAGGCTGTTAAGCAGTGGGAGGTCTGCAGTAAGTAGGTTTATCAGACACATTGACTCAGCATGACTTTCCTGGCTGTTGTTGAGAGAATTTCCAGATATGGTCTTGTACATTCCTATCCTTCCAGCAAAGGGTCACGTGAGCCCTGGCATGAGCTGTGGTTACTGAAGAGCACACACACATTGCACGTCCTTGGGCTCCAATCTCCAGCTGTTGAGTGCTATTTCCTCTCCCAGACCATTTGCATGAGAAGAGTTCAGTTTTGGGGATTTAAAGCCTGGGCAGGGCTCACTCACCCTAGAGGGAATATCACAGCATCTGTCTCTACTGGTCCACACTGGGCTGCAGACGATGTCAAAGCTCTGGATTTGGAACTGCAAATGACCAACAGTAACATCAGCTAAGCATGCAGGAAGACAGTTTAAACATTTTTTATTTAGTAATCATTTTATCTGTTTACATTTCAAATGTTATCCCCCTTCCCCGTCTCCCTTCAACAAAGCCCCTCCCCCTCCCCCTCCCTTTTGCATGTAAAATGGTTTGAACATTTTAATCTCGCCAATTTCAGGCAGATTCTCTCAAGAGCTTTCACTTTTGAGAGCACTGAGATGCATCCATGGTGAGGAAAATCATTAAAAGTGTATGTCTAAAAGAGACAGTAATGGGAATTGCGCCAACCAGCTCCTATTCCTGATTCACTAGCTAAAAAGAAATGTTTGATTGAGGTATTTAAGAACATTCGTTTCTGTCTTTAGATTAATTTGAATACTACCCACATTTAAATCAATCTTTTAAAGTGTGTCTTTGTAGAAACTTTCACCTTATTCTATGATTGATGATATTTGCTTTAGAAATTATTATCTCGGAACAGACTAATAATTTTTAAGGCCTTCAATGAGTTTTTTCAGTGAAGCATATTCCTCTGTCTTTTTAGAACTCATGATGGAACTGTTTTAACAAAAGGAAAAATGCTGTCTAGACATAGCCACTCTTTGAAAGATCTGATGGTCTCTTCCTTCCTGAAGCCAAAAGGTAACATATAGGCTATTGGGGGAGAAAGACATTGACATCTTACCCTGCTATCAGCTCTACAAACTACAATAATCTGCTTCAGTAGAGGGAATTGAAACTGTAAACTCAGTCAAAAACCCATGACTAAGGAGGTCTTGGGCCCTAGGAGTGAGCTTAATAGAGTTCTTAAGTTGTCATGATATCAATCTGCCTTCTAAATATTTGTAGACACATACTATACCCAGCCTTAATCAGAGACGTTTCTCTTTGCAACAAATGGCAGCCAATGCAGAGATACATGGCTGCTAAAGGTGCTGAGAATACATGATGGGGTGCTCTCAGTCCTGAGTGGAACATTTAGACCACACACCCCAGGGCCTCCCTCTATGGCCTTCTCCATAGCCCAGGAAAAATTGCAGAAGAGAGGGTGGAAAGACAGGAATGAGAGCTAGAAAATGTCTTCTGAGTATTACACAGCCAATGTGGTCATTTCACCATGACTATGGTTGTTTGCAACTGGCCTGTTCATCAGTCAGGGATCAGCAAGAGATTCATGAGGCCCTGCCTCCCCCTGTTGAACTAGTGATAAATTTTGGGAGAAGGGAAGTCATCTTCTTCAGTTATGTAGCCACTGATGAGTCCACCAGACACCAGCGACTAGTTCCAAACTATGGTCACATAGCCGATCCTGATTAAACTCAGTGTCCCGCCTTCCCTCCCCCCAAAAAAGGGCATGCCCAAATCCAGGCTAACAATTATTTTGGGAAAAAAAATATCGTGATCTTGCTGGGTGTGTAAGCAGTTATTTGTCTTGTTTCTTTCCAACATGACCTTGTTTTAAAAGATTACATGGTGTTTCTTGGTGTCTGAGTGTCTTATTATGACTGCAGCAGTAAAAAAGTGTATTATCATGTTCTCTCAGTAGCAAGTTTTCTGAATGAAACTCTCCATACCTTCAAACTGACTAACGAATTAAAACTCACTGAGGAAAAAAAAAGCAAATAAAATTCACTGATTTAGAAAGCACCATGTCAATCCTACCATAAGGCACTAAACATCAAAAACATCACAACACATTACTTACTGTAGCTGATTTTCTCTCTCCTTTAAGAAGTTTTCCAAGAATTTCATAGCCATCAGTTGTTATATTTCCAGCTTCTTTGATGTCTTTTTCTATAATTTCATAGCAGTCAATATAAATCTTAACACTCTTTGAGGTTACTACAATATGGACCTAAAAAGATAATTAATTTTCATTATAAAATTTCTCTCAAAAAAAAATAAGCTGACTTCTGCATTACCTTATACTAATTATTTATAAATTGTTTCTTTTTAGTTACTCTTCTCATACAATACATCAAGACTGTAGTTTACTCTATTCCTCCCAGTTTCCCCCCAACCCCTCCTCACCCCCCAGATCCATTCCGATAAATTGTTTCTTAAACCATTTTATCCCAAGCCAAGAGTCTTGGATTAAAAAATCCAAGAATTGCTAGGCAGTGGTGGCGCATGTCTTTAATCCCAGCACTTGGGAGGCAGAGGCAATCAGATTTCTGAGTTCGAGACCAGCCTGGTCTACAGAGTAAGTTCCAGGACAGCCAGGGCTATACAGAGAAACCCTGTCTTGAAAAACCAAGAAAAGAAAATCCAAGAACCTAGGTTTCAAAATCAATGATGTCATATGAAACTTTACTAGGCTCTGACTGCATTTCAGAGTCTGTCACCCATGTACATGGGTATAATTTCATATTTTTCTACTGTGTACTCTCACTGAGACAAACAGAGGGGATGCAGTGCATGAAAGAATTTTGTAAACTGTAAAACAATGATCTAAATAGATGATAGTAGACCACTATTATATTTCATCTAATACAAAGGAGCTATAGATATCTTCTACAAAGGTTGATTCTGATTCATTCACCACCATCTCTTCGCTGTGTATCTTACAGCTCTCTTACATAGTAAGAGCTAGCACATCATCTATAGTCAAATCTGGAAATCAACACAACTCAAGATTCATTTAAGGAAAGGAGTGACTGCTGATTGTGTTATATCTGCTATTGAAGATGGAGGACATTAAGAATCTATTGGTACAGAAAATGAGCAAAGTGCTTGTATTGAAGCAAGGAAGAAAACGATTGGGGAAAAGTATTGGCTTCCCACTTAGACTCATGGATCCCACTATCGTAGCACAAATACTTAAGCAAGAACTTGATGATTATTGTGAAAAGTTTGACAGACAGATAAAAGAGTGGAAATACTGCTCTGAAGCAGGTAGAATGGGAAGAATTTCCAAAGGTTTATTTTAAAGCCAAATATTTTTTCTACAGGGAGTCACCACCAAAGAACTGACTCATAACATCTGTGATAAATAGGAATTTCATGTTTTCATATACAAGTGATTCGTAGCTTACTAAAAATAAAGTCTAAACATCCGTGAGATAATCAACTAACACTGATCTCAAGAACATAGCATGAGCATTTCCAGGATATTTAGTATCTAATAAATAATTTAGAAAATTATTGATTCTTATGAACACAAACAAATGTTCACAAGGGCTATTTCAAAATCCAGAGGATTTTCATTTTATCATTCAAAATATACTTGTATTTCACTGTGAACCATAAATCAGCACATCCTAAGAATACATTTCCCTCTAACTTCTTCACTCTTCTTACTGCATTTTAAACGTATGCAAATTATTACATTTCAGCATGAATACTTGATTTGTAGATCACTGGCCAAAGAATTCAAGATTATGGTTGCCTTCATTGGGCCTGAAGAAGATTGGCCTGTCATCAGTCAAACATGGATGGGGAGAACTCACAGGACCAGAGCCCACCCTGCCAAAAAGCTACTGCCTACTAGTGGATTTGGGGGTAGGGCAGGGATTGTCTTCAATATATACTACACATGAATACTCTGGGCCACAGTGGATACTTTGAAACTCATGGTCACATAAACAGCTCTGGTTTAACTCAACTGGTCTCAAGGTAAAACACAAAGACATGAGTGTGAGAAGGGACTGTGAAGAGGAGCTGGACTGATGGGAGTGGGAGGGAGAAAAAGAGGGTTAGAGGTAAGAGTAAGCCAAATGCATTTATACATATATGAAATTGTCAAGGAAGAAAACTCATAAAAGTTATATATGTCAGTCAGCCACATGTCCTTATGGATAAAGTTATATAATTGAGTGGGGAGGGTTACTGGAGAGATAGCTCAATTGTTAAGAATACTTGCTGCTTTTCTAAAGGATCTGACTTCCATTCCTGGCACCCAAATGATGTCTAAGAACCACCTGTAATTTTAGTTCAATAGGATCCAAACCCTTTTCTGGCCTCTTTGGCATGAATGCAATACTCATACATGCAGGTAAATACTCATATGCATAAAATAAAATAAAATAAAATAAAATAATAAAATAAAATAAAATACTAAAATATGTTGAGTAGGAAAAGGAAAGGAAATGAAAACAGTAGAGTACAAAGAAAATAAAGTTCTATATGGTCTGGTACAGCCTACTACAGACAATGGCTACCCTCTGACTTAATCAAAAAAGTTTCTCTTTCAAGTGAATGAAGGTGAATGTAGAGACCCATGACTTCACAAGATGCTGAGAAAAAAGGATGGTTGAGAGTTCAGTCCTAAATAAGACATTTATACCACTCCCCTAAGGCTCAGAGAGCCCCATGGAAGAAGAGGCAGAAAGAATGTAAGACCCAGGAGATAAAGGGCAGAGCTACAAAAGCTAAACAGGACATGGACATGGCAATCCTGCACTCGCAACAGCCGTGTCCACCGTCACTGCGCCCAAAGAGGTAAGCCCCTCCTAAACATCAACTACAAGTAAGGAACAAGATCACAGCACCTGGCACTTACCGTTGAACTAATGGCAACCTCCAGTCTAATGGTTAGTTCTAAACTTAGGGTCATACAAATGGCCCAAATTAAACTCTGATGAGCACTAAACTAATCAAAAGTTAGTAAAATTGGGAAAGAAACTGAGAAAACAGGGAATACATATATACATATATATACTTTCATATGTATATTAAATTTGATATGATATATACATAATATATGAACATATGTGTATATGTACATATTATATGCATATATCATGTGAAATTTAATATATATGAAACTGTCAAACAAAAAAACTATTAATAAAAAAGAAGACAAAAATAGGTGAACACAGAGAATTTGGGAAAAGAGAGCCAATGAGAAGAAAGAAATATGAAAAATATGAACACTTCTCTTGGAAAATGAACAGTACAAGGAAGATAATGCCAAAGAAAATTTAGCTTCATTTGTAATAATTAATTACTATCAGTAAAGATCTCTCAAAGTACTACTCTTTTGGCTTAAATAAAATGGAGGGTTCCATGAAAGTTGGGGATTTTAAAATAGCTACAAAATGTTTACAAGTTGTTCAGGAGATTAGATTCTTAGCATCTCCAGTAACTGTGAAAGAAAAATGAATTCATCCTTCTCAGCTTGCTATTCAGTTGTAATTTTAATAGCTTTATCAATGAGCCAAGGTTGTTCCTAAGAACATTGCCAGAATCAACATCTCCTACTGGATAAGGATGAGTCAAGGCTAATCATGTCTCCAAACTCGAATTTGCTTTCCCAAGGAAGAACTCATCTACTACATTGCACCAAAATCTGCAAATTTCTAAGCAAGATATACTATACTACAGCACTCGGAAAATTTTTGTTTTCTCTATGGCCGTGTTGTCACTGTTGTCATCGACAACACTGTTGACTTCCATAGCCACAAGAAAATCTCTTGTCTTTTTAAGCTAGATTAGGAAAGACCTTTTCCATCCTTATCAAGAATCTATAACTACCTATTCTATTGTGGGTAGATAGGAGAGGGCTGGATGGAAGGATAAGACAGAAGGGAAGAAAGGGATGAGGAAAGGAATATGGGGAGAGACAGCTTAAACAAAGGGACATTTGAGGGCTCATACAGAAACCTAATACAGTAGAAGCTTCCTATAATATATACATATGTGAAGTCTAGCAAAATGGCACATCAAATATCAGAGGAAATGTCTCTTATCAGCAAACAAAGCTTCCAGTATTGGGAATAGATTTTATCTAATCAAATTGTTGGCCAAAGGGGTCCCATGGGAACCCGCAACAACTCAGGCTATTGTCAAGAATATTGGTGAATCTCTACAACTGACAACAAGGTCTTATAGCTAAAGACAACTCCTAACTAACTGATGGAACATGAATCAAGCTGGTACCTGCCTGGTGCCTTCACCTCTATGGAAAATTTTTCATGGTACTAGAAGGTACTCTGCACACTACCAAAGAAGAAAAGTAAAAACCAACCCAGCTTCAATCCCTTCTATCTATAATTGTGATCTAGCTGCAAGATGGGCTGGTGTAATAGTGGCACAATGTTTTCTGGAGTAACCAATCAACATCTGATTTGAGGTAAGGCCACTTCATGAGATGGAACACATACCCAACACTGCTTGGGTGACTGCGAACCTAAGGCTAGATAATCTAAAGGAAAGCAAAATACTACTGTTCTGCTAAAGTAATGCAGCAATAAAATGACTTCTAATGACATTCTGCTATACTCATAGGCCTGTGCCTTCCTTATCAGAGCAAGCTTCCTCTAACAGCAGCTGAGAACAGATAGAGACCCACAATCAGACATTATGAGTAGAGTAAGAGACTTTATAACACTCAGCCCTAACTGGAATGTCTCTATCAAATCTCTCCCTCAAGGCTAAATGAACTCTGTGGAAGAGGAGGCAGAAAGAGTTATAGCCAGAGGGAATGGAGGACATCTAAGAATCAAAGTCTCCTAGACACAGTAGGGCTGGCGCACATAAGAACTCACAAATATTGTTTCCACACATACACAGCTTATATGGTTGTGCACTAGATGGGGTCCTAGGGATGAAAGAAAAAGTGAACGCACACAACCATGACTACCTGAGAAGCCATCTCCAATTGATAGTCACATGAAAAGAAACTCAGTTGTATCCAAGAGTCTTGCTAAGGAAACAAATCAGTCTTAGGGATAACCTCCAAGCTCAGCAACAGAAAATGGACTCCATGGTATCTTTGAAGGTTCTTTGTCCCTTAATGTTAAGTAAGAGGTTTGGGGGTTTTGTTTTGTTGGTTTGGTTTGGTTTGGTTTGGTTTACTTTGGTTTGGTTTACTTTGGTTTGGTTTTTTTTCTACCTTACAGATCCTTTGTGTGTATGTTGTAGATTCCAGTTTGAGGTTTTTATGAGATCTCTGGTTATGTGAGTGTGTGTGTGTGTGTGTGTGTGTGTGTGTGTGTGTGCGCGCATCTATTTGCATTTCTTGTACTTTCTTTTTGACTCTTTTGTTTTGATTTGCTGTTTTGTCATATTCCAATCTGTTTGCCTTTAATCTAATTTTTCTTATTATCTTTAGATGCCTAATTGTTTTCTTTAAACAACAATAAAAAACTAGAAAGGGTGTTAATCCAGATGGGAGGGGAGGTGGGGAGGTGTTGGGAAGAATAGGGGGACAGGAAACTGTAATAAGAATAATGCGTATGAGAAAAGTCTATTTTCAGTAAAAGAAAAGAGAAATTCTCAAAGAACTATTAATTTTTACATACTGAGGGGAAAAAGGGAATCTAATTCATGAACTGGAAAATGTATGGAAAGAAATTAAGCATACCCAAGAGCATTAAACAGGAAGAGGCTGCACTGACCTAATGCAAGCAGGATGGAGGCTCTTCAGTTTTACTTGGGGATCAGATTGAACTAGAAAGGTAGGTTTGTGTGTGTGTGTGGCTTGTCTTTTACCATGCCATACATAGAAAACTTATACGTAATCAATTTAAAAATTTGTATTCCTTTTAGCACAACCTAACATGTGAAAAACAGCATTAAAAATGTATTCCTAAACCAGATCGTTCCTTTGTTTCTGATATATCCTGTCTCATTACTGTCCTTTGTCAAATGATTGTCCCTTAAAAATCTGAAAGTTTCAATAATTCTCTGGACACTGACAAAACTTTAAGATCTTCAAGAATGAGAAACCATCTTAAATGTATCTTAGAGCTCTAATGTGGTTATTTAGAAAACTCTGTAATAAGAGAATGACTTTGTGCTCATGTAATAATCTATTACACATTTACCTTAATTATTCCATCAGTTATTGTTAGTTTTTTAGACTTAAAAATACTTATTCTCCAGTTTGCTTGCATGCTTGTAACTTTTTAATAGGCAAGCACAAAAAATAAAATGTTTGTTCTCTATAAAATGGTATGACCAATTAAAATACAATCCATTAAATTATTAAGTTCATTAAAATAAATCACAGAAATGTTTACAATAAAGTGGCAAATAGAGTGGCTAGAGAGATGGTTCAAAGATTAACAATACTTGCTGTTCTTCCAGGGGACTTGAGTTTAGCCAGTTTCCAAGTCAAATGGCATAAAAATGCCTATAACTCCTGCTCCAGAGAGATCTAACACCCTCTTCAGGGCCTCAAGCACAGCCTTACATATACAGCATGAATTTACACAGACAGACACATAGACATAAATGTCACTATACCTTAAATTGGAAAAAAATGGTAAGCAGAGAGGCAAGTTTTATTATATACATATATATATACATAACTATTGATTCAAACTTTGAAAGGTATAGTGAAAATGTATCAAAATGCTAATGGAATTTACTGTTTTGTTCAAATTTTATCTTGTGAATCAATGAAATTATTAAAAATAAAGGTTTATCTGTAAAAGGCATAACTAGAATTCTAAGTTACCTTAAACACAATAAAATAAGTTTTGGTTTCAATTCACATTCTTTTTCTAAAAATAAGACTCAGATAATCTTACATTTTTACCTTATGAAAGCTTCCATAAAATAATGTCTTCACTTCATCTGTGTCAAATGTAACAGTTTGTACCTCGCCTCTTGTATCCTTATTAAAGAAAGATAGTGTCTTGCTAGAAGCTGCAATCAAGATAAGATCATTGTTAAATTTCTATATGCATGGTATGCTTTTTATGCAAAGTTCACAAATAGATCTTGTTGGAGAAATTTTTAAAAAAATTCAATATCTGCCAGGGAAGATGTGCTCACTGGTACAGCGGTGGTGCAACTATGACAAAGTAGCCCGTGACTTTCTGGGTAAATCCAAGGCCCACTGCATGGGAAGGATTTCAGGCCTGGAACCATATACCTGGTAAGGATTCCCAGCGCTGAGGTTGCCATAGGCCAGAGTCAGAGGAGGGTCTACTTCTATTCTTTTATAAATGAACATGCTATCCGACTACCTTTTGGTTCATAACCATATTTGGTGCTGCTTTCAGTCTCTGTCAGAGGAGCTTCTTATTGCTGCAGGCAGAGGTTAACACTGAAACTCATAACTAGCTAAAGTACCAAGAATAAGTGACGCTGGAGTGTTCCGCCCTAACCAAAACATCTACACCACTGTTTCCAAGATTCAGGGAACACTGAAGAAGCAGGGCAAAAACAACATAAGAACAAACGTATAGAGAGATATGATACAAAAACAAATGTCTTCTAAATATGGCATGGCGAGTGCACTCGAGCTCACTGCGATCATGATTGCATGCACAATGCCTGCGCAAGATTGGGATCCTGAGTCCATTATCATTTCAGCATGGATAGAGGAGGACTCATGAGGCCATGAACAACTGTTGCCACCAATTAATGGTTGGTTATGGAGGAAGGCGTCATTTTCTTCAGTGGCGCAACCACTAAAATGTTGCCCAGAGTCCAGTGAATAATTTTCCATTTGTTCTCATGTATGCAGCCCCAATTAAACTCAGTGCTTTGCCCAAAAAAGACAAAAGAATAAGGAGCCTTAGTGGGGAGAAGAAGGGTCTCAGCAGAGAAGAAAAGGTAGATGAGAGGGCATGATGAAAGTGATCAGAGCTAAGATTCTATACATACAATTGTCAAAGAACGAATAAGTTAATTTTGAAAACTAAATAAATGAGGAAAAAGCAATTGAATTGCTTCAATTGTAATAAGATACAATATGAATATTTGTTGACAAGCTATTTTAATAAGCTTCAACTTAAAGCATGTATTAAGTAAATAAATATATACATATACATATGCATATATACATATATTCAGAAGATTTCTAAAGATATGAGGAAAAACATGATCAAAACTATATATATGCCTTAAAATAGAATAAAGTCCCTTACGATCTGCAATCACTCCAACTTGCGGTCTGTAGTCTCTGTCTGTAATTTGCCAAATAGCAAAAGGATCACTAGGTGTTTCTGGGAGAAGTCTAAACAATAATATCATCGTGTATGAAGGGGGGAGTCCATTCGGATGGAGTTCTCTGTTGGATAAGACAAAATAAACAATAAATGGAATTATTCTATTTTCAACTTTGACACAAGAATATCATTATAGGTAGTGTTAGAACATAATTATAGTCCTCAAGCCTCATAGCAGAAGGAGAAATCTTAAGAAACACATCAAAGAAAGAAATACAAATTGATTACTTATGATTTGATCAAGTTACAAGTTTGGAAAACTTTCAAATAGTCTTTCCCTTCATATCTATAACTATTTTTTCTAGACACATGGGAAGCACTAATTTTAAAGTACGAAACACTATAACTATATAAAATAAAGAGATGGTGGTCTTAGAGAATATACTTAATTTTCCATGGCTAGGATATGATAATGTAGATAAAATGGCTTACAGTTTTCATTTCTCTCTTGGTCTCACAGTAATTCCTACACCTCTAAATTCCTCCCTTGAAATCAAGGAAAGTACCTAATAAACTTAAATATTCCCCAAAAGAGGATCAATTGTAAATGTTTAGGCAATGTACATATGCAAACAATTAGAAACAAAACAGAGATGTGATTCAACTACAGGAAAATGAGTTTTGGCTCTAACGACATGAGACAAATATTTCCATCTCTTGTGTCCTTCTAGCACTGTGTGAAGTGCTGTTCTGGGAGAATGTCTGGAGGATAATTCATGTGTTTCTGTATGACACTGCACGATGCTTTTTCCCTGGAGGTAAAGGCCTGGAGGGGAACTTCTGGGAAAAATGAGGACATAGAATGTCTCTGGAGGCCCCATGTCCTGATGCCATATCACTAACACGTTTGGTGTGATGCGTTTTTGCTCCCCAGGGCATAAGCTCTGAGAAAGCTAACATGATGTCTTTTATGTGGTTAAGAGCTGTCTTTTAATGTTCCAATTTTAAACATACTGATTTTTTTCCCTATACCATCCTCATCTCTCTCATTTAGCATATTTTTCTCCTCCCTTTGTAAAACAACAAAGATCTAATTACATTTATTCTTCTTTCCTTCTAGTAAAACTTGTGAATTCGGTAGAGACAAGAGGCCACTGTCATTTAAAATCATATCTTGAGGTGACTGGAAAAATTAAATATTGAGTAATGCTATCCACTAGGAAACTTAGCATACTGAACCATTATAACTAAGTATAAAAGGAGTAGGAATTTATAATGGGTCAAACAATGCTATGGACTCCTCCTTACAACAAATTAGCTTTGGTTTTAGAATTAGCTTTCCATTGGCTTTCTCTGAGCATTTCAGTTTCAGACATTATTTTCTGACCCTTTCCTAACTTTCTGGACTGTTTCTTCTTGTCCTTTCTTTTCTGGAGTTGCCAAATACATATTTTTCAACATAAAAAGCGTTTCATTTTAATGAATAAGAAACATTGATTTTTGTTATCATAACCAGGTGCAAACTTTCATGAAATAAAATACATCTAGTACTACCCAACAGACTGCTAAAGAATCTGCCAATATAAACTACCATCAGCCTGTCCAATCGTAGGCAAGTGTAACTCTGCAGCCCTTCCTTTTCTGAGGTCTGAAACACGAGATAGAATGTCTGCTCTCATCCCTCTCAAACTCCACCCAGCTTTTCTACATCACAGGGGTGAAATGTGCAAAATAATAAACTGCCTTCCTGTTTTAACAGCCTCCCTTAGAAGAAGAGAGTAAACTAAAACCCTAGCCTACAGCTCAATAGGCTATCCTATTATCCACTGTGCTGTCACCAGATTGAGAGGCTTGGATCTCGGAATAACAAGACATGGGAGCCAATGTTCTATGTACACGCTGTTACATAACCCTAGGAAGATAATTAAGCTGTGTTTAGGAAAGTAAACTAGGTTATCCATAAAGAATCTTCTGTGGACTCTTAAGTTCCAAGATTCTAGGAAATCATCAGCAATCTAAGAGCCTCTTGTCTACTCTAAGAAAAGGGGAGCCCCCTATTTTCACACTTACGCAGTGGGCTGATTGATAAAGGCATTCTTCTGAAGCCTGTAGGCTGAATAGCTGGGGAAAGACCCTGATTCCAAAGAGACTCCTTGGACAGAAGCAAAATTCTTTTCTGTCAGGTTGTAAGCTTCAAGCATCTTAAAGCCTTGACATCAAAGAAGAAAATATTACATGAGTACATTGCAGTTATAGTGTTGTGAATATCTTGAAATAAATTAGCCAAAGGCTACACAAATGTCTTACCTGGTGATGTATAGCCATCCAGATAGATGAGAGGACAACCTGGAACATGCAATGTTCTTTAAGTATGCGTTACCAACACCGCTCACATAGATGAACAGCAAGTAGCAATGCATGTGTACAAAGTAGAGCTTTTAATATAGTTTTTAATTGTGGAAAGTAATACACATATAGTATCTCCATTATCTAAACCATAAGAACTGTTGCTCATGGTTGAGGGGGAAGACATCAATTTGATCTATGTTTAGCATCTGTAGTTTAAAGCTGAATTTGAAATCTTAACATTAAAAAAAAAAATCCTAAGCCTAGACTAAGGACACAGTGGTAGAGAACCAACCTAGCATATGCCAAGTGCTAGGTTCAATGTCTAGCACTATAGAAAAAAGAAAAGCAAATAAATAAAAGTGAAAGGTCACCGGGCGGTGGTGGCGCATGCCTTTAATCCCAGCACTTGGGAGGCAGAGGCAGGTGGATTTCTGAGTTCGAGGTCAGCCTGGTTGACAGAGTGAGTTCCAAGACAGCCAGGGCTATACAGAGAAAACCTGTCTCCAAAAAACAAAAACAAAAATAAAAATCAAAAAAAAAAAAAAAGAGAAAGGTCAGTCTTCTCATTGTTCTCATTGTCCTCGTGGGATACAAGCCAACAAGAGACCAGTTGATTATAAATAGGAAACCACCTCACTGAAGTTCTCCCAAATATACAATTCAAATGCTGTAGACATTGGGCTAGTAAGAAAGGAGAGATTAAAATGATTTTCCCATATGGAGTTTATTACATCTTTAAAGCTAAAAATGGACCTCTGACAAGAACCCATTTAGACGGATCTCAAAAGAGCAATGACTCATCCGTTTCAAGAGATTTCCCAGAATCTATTTATGCCCTGGGCATGATCCCACACAGTATGGATAACTGCCTATAAGCAGTCATTTCTCAATGAGGTCGTGGCTCTGTGCTAAGCGTGACTTACTTGAAGTGGCAGTTTCACAAACAAATGTGATAAGATTGTCTTCAATCTTCTCAAAAGATTCAAAGTCATCCACGATGAATACATGTCTCTCACTGGGCTTGCTGGCAATGTTGGCAAGCTCGTTGTAGTCCACATCAGCCACGCCCACAACGAATACACTGAACCCTGCCGAGTGCATTGACAAGGGAATCACATAGCCTCTTTCCATCATTTCTTATTTATGAAATCCAAAATGAGAGCATCATAAACCAGGAAATACATCATAAATCATGCTGTATTTCCTCAGCATGGACAGCAAGTCCTTTTATTTGACACAAACTCCTCTGAGAAGAATGTGTACTCTATAATGAGTATAAGCCTCTTCACTCTCATCCTATTCTCTGGCTTGTAAAATTCAAATCACTGGCTCTTTTCAAATGACACCCCGACAATTAAAACACAAAGCTTTTAACAGTAGAAGGACTGTTTAGTATACACTGTCTTCCACGGATCCACAATTCAAACACAAATGTTCAACAGTTCTGTTTATTCCATTAACAACTTAAACCTGTTTTTTTTTTTTAAGTTTTAAATTTGAATTCTTAAAATTGATTTTTTTTTTTAATCATCAAACTTGGGCTCAAACACTTTGGCTACTTTTAAAATAGATACCACAGCCTTTGCTGAGAACAAACATTCTACTCTTTAAGTAAATGTAAATAGTTTTATTCTAAATGCTCTATTTGACATCATAACAAACAGGCTATTTAAGGACATTTATAGACATAAGCATTTGCATGTGCATCACATTTTTTATCATCAGTTCATCTGTTTCATTAAGTAAGGTAACCAAGGCTCGGAATGAGAAGTGCTACATGGTCTCTCAATGTGTATACATGCGTATGCATGTGGCCTGAGTGTCAATAGAGGCCAATAACTAGAAAAGAACCCATTAGAAGAGAAAAATAAACTTTAAGGGAAGGCACTGAGAGAGCAACAGAACACATGTGATATGAAAGTAGATTGAGAAATACCAGACATGGAAGGGAACAAACAGGAATGGTGTGTGAGGGTAAGGCAGAAAGGAGCAAGGTCGAGAGTGGCAATCAAAACGAACTGTGTATGAGAATTTCACAAGGAAGACTATTATTTTACATGATAATTTGAAATTAAAGATAAAAGAAAATCAAACGATGCCACATTCAGCACAACTTACAATTACAACCACATAACCACATATGAGCTGATGTTCCAGTTAACAAAGTCATCTACTGTTGAGTACAGCAGACCACACATAGCATTAGAATACTTTCTAAAATATGCCCACCTAAGGCCCTGCTTGAGCTAAAGGCAGGAGAGATGATGTTAATACAAGTCCTGGAAAAGACTGCTTTCATCTCCAATAAGTCTGAACAATAAGTCAACAGAGCCATGTTACCAAGGGGTTCCTACAATGCCTGGTTGGCAAAATCATCCCCAGCACCATCTCCCAGAGCCATGCACACTTCGTAATTGCAGACCTCCTACTAACAGCCTTCACACAGTCTGCATCTGCAAGGATGAGCTATGGCAGAAGGAATCCTATGACGTTCCTTGCACAGGAACTAGAATCAAGATTCATCTGTGCTACGGCAAGAAGCCCGGCAGAGGAGTAGTCCATTATCATAGCTCTCTATACTCTTCCATCCTCTGTTGGGAGAGTCAGTTGAGAGACCTGATTAATATCTCATGCAAAGAGTGTGTGTCATTTTTAAGGAGTTAGCAATCTATTCCATAATTAAATGGAAATTATAGTTATAAAGTATACGGTGGAACAGAATTTGGCTCTTTTATTATCATTCTTGCATACTTAAAACTTGAAGTCTTATACACCACGAAGTCCATGCTTGTGCTTACCTGACTGCTGGATGACAAAGGCTGCCTTCTTTACCTCATCCTGGGACCGGCCATCTGTGACCACAACCAGCACCTTTGGGACATTCTTCCTCATGCCACTTTCCCAAGTCAAGACTTTCTCCTTGATAAACGTGAGGGCCTTGCCTGCACAGTGTGGTAGAAGCACTTTAGTGTCACTTCAGTGAGAACTATCCACTAACCATGCCCAGGTTATGGAGGTATGACTATTAGACCACCCTGCCTACTCCAGAAAGAGGAAACCCACACCCGTGCTGCCACAGGGTACCTGTTCTTGTGTTTCCTCCTCTGTAGCGAATGTTCTGGAGGGCTCCAAGGGCTAGAGCCTTATCATTGTATGTGTTCAGCTTGAATTCAGACTTGACCTCATCACTGTACTGCACAAAAGAAACCTGAAAGAAAATAAGTTTAGAGGCAAGTGTCAGACATCCAGGTGGCTATTAGTTTTCTAGTGGTTCCTCTGACGGCAAAGCAGGATCTTGGATGTAACAAGATATTTTAAACTCTTAATGCCTAATAATGTAACTGTGATTGCTGTAATCTCATTACATTTTCTAATTTCTAATCTCCAGTGAAACTGACATCATTTAAATTAATGACAAAAATATCTATATGTGCTTTTCTCCAAAATGTAAAATAAGATGGGTCAACCAGCATAATGGTGAGATGCCAGTATCAGAAACAAGAGTAAAATCATCCTGATTCATGGGTAGTAGGCTCTCAGCCACCTTCTCCTTTTCATGGATGTAATTCATTTTTCAGAGTAGATAAAAATGTCATAGTATCATCATAACTACTACTCCTGACAAAACAGTATGATTTACTTGAAAGTGAGATTTAGTGGTATGTAGTTAAGATTCACTGGGCTCAAGTCCTAGCTTTGTCTAACTATAGCTGTGTAACACTGGGCAGCCCCTACTTTTCTGGATGTTGGTTTCCTTATCAACAAGGTCAGGATAATTGTATTTACCTTGAAGAACTGCTTTAAGGATTGATAATCATGTGATCAAGTGAAGTTAATAAACTGTAATAGCTATTGTTTTCAGAAATTAAAAGAAAACTAGCCAATAATATCTTGATGATGTTCTCAAAGGAGTTTGGAACATCACCTAGAAGGCTTTAGAGAACTGTGGAGTGTGGATGTCCATCTTTTCATGGGTATTCTGGGAAGAATGGAGAAGGTTCTTTGTTTTGTGACAGATTACAATAAAATGATTAATTACTCTTTGATGTTTCTTGTAGAAACATAAACTTCTCTAAGCTCCTACTCAAGTACAAAAGAAAACATACTGGAAGTGATTCCACAGTAATATAATTGGTAATTACCATCTTAGAAAAACAAACTAACTATCCTTTGGGTCACTAATGGACATGCTTCTGGCTGGGATAATGTATACGATGTAATAACAGTGTAGACACACACCCTTTCCAACCACTATTCTCATGTTAAGGGCATGACATGACAACACATTTAATGTGCAGAACTTTGGATGGCCTTTCATGGAATGTGCTTTGTTGGAAGCTTCAAGTAGAATCTTTGAGTTAGACTCTCCTAAGTTCTCCAACAGGAACATCATCTGGAAAAAGAAGAAAGCTAAAGGAATATGTATTGTACTATTTGTTTATCCCCAGTACCAAATTACTTCCCGAAGGCACTTGTAATGGACATAGCAAACTGCGAAGGTAAAAAGAGAATTTATACTGAAATGGCTTTCTACTTTAAAAGCAAGTGGAAAGAAAACCATAGGAATTACAAATTAAAAACAGTAGACACTACAAATAATAAAATATCAAGACAAGAATAAAATAAAGTCATTAGTGATGTAATGCTCACCTGGATCCCAGCAGGGTTGATTTCATCAAAGGCCCCCACAGTATTAAAGATAAATTTTACAACTTTGTTAAAATTGTCGTCTCCAATACTCCAAGAGGCATCCGTCAAGAACACAATATCTGCCTTGGCCCCTTTGCATACTAAAAAAAGAAAAAGAAAATCCAAATCGCCTTAATTTCCTCATCATGTGACACTGTGTAATTGAAAAGCATCTAAAACCTTACTACTTGCAGTATGACTACATGGTGAACCAGGAAGCAATGTGACCTCCACAGCCCAGCCGGGATCCTGAGTCAGAAAGAGTAAAATGTCCAGATGGCTCAAATGTACAAGAAAGTTGACAAGGCCTGTTCTAAGTGACCTCAGCTTTAGTTCTGGGAATATACTGGTTAAATTCATTATTTAATGATAGCCTCTTGCCACATGCAACCCTTCGAGCTGCCTCAAACAATAAATGAAGGAATCAACTGAAAAGCATCAAATTTGAAAATTAAAGGAAGGTCATCAGCAGGTTGGGAGAGTTTCAATGTAATTATCAAATATTTAGGACAAAATGTTTGCTTCGCTTTGAAACTGGAGCATCAGAACCATACATAAAGAAAGAAGAAAAAAAAGATAAATATATTTGACTTGACTCATTTTGGATTTTCAACCTAAAAGAATAATTTCTAGGGCAATGTTTAGAAAACCTGATTTCATTCAAAGTTAACACTTAACATGTACAAGTCTAACTTCAAGAGCAAACTAGAAGATAAACTCTGGGCTGTGTGTGGTAGTAATGTGTGGATGGAGCTTCACCCACTGCCAGGGATGCCCCAATATGGTCCTAAGAGCACTAGTTGGGGATGAGAAGGGAAGAGAGAAGGGGCCCACAATAACTGTGCTTTCTGCTCAAGTTGCTATGAACCTGAGACCTCAATAGTAAATAAAGGCTGTCCTTTTAAAAGCTTAACATGTTCTAAGCCACGATTTTTCAGTGGACTAATTTGAATAAAGCTCTTATTTTGTTCTCTAAATAACACCCTTTAATTTTTAAATTGTAGCCATACAGCACTTTTAATAAGTTTACAAGCATCTAGATCTTTATACAATGAGAGAAAATCACTTTGAAAATTGAAATGTTTCCTAAAAATCAAAGTGTGGAAAAAGAATAAACCAAATGATTTTGCTTAAACTGTACTTGATGCAACAAGAAAGAGGAGGGGGGGGGAGAAGGAGGAGGAGGAGGAGGAGGAGGAGGAGG